>VOCP01072417.1:0-21669 GCA_007922195.1 Podocnemis expansa | reverse complement strand
GCAGTGGAATTGTAAGCATGCCAGAAAGGGAAGTTTGGTCATTTTTTTGCAAATTTCCCACAAGTGCCAACACCACTGCAGTTGCACCAATGTTCACTGTGAAAGAAACAAGTGACCTAAGACAAGGCTCCCACAGCCACAGCATCTGTAATACTGTCAGTCAAAGCTGCTTAGAGGAAGTCTAACTGATATGGTATTAAGAATAGCCACAGCTGCAAGAGCCTTGTCTGTATTAATTATCCAATGTTAACAACAATGGGAAGTTTTAGAAAGTGTCCTGAGTGTGGACCAGTGTTTTTCAAACTTTTTGTGCTAGCTACCCCCTTTAGATTAAAAAAAAAAAAAAAAAAAAAAAACTCCTCACCCCCCAGTAAGATATGAAAAATTGCAACCCTCTACCTAATCATCATCAAGTAAATTATGAATACTACTCAGAACCAGCATTTATTAAACAAACAGATTTTATAGAATATAACAGTGGGAAGGGACTTCAAAAGGTCATCTAACCCAACCCTCTGCTCAGCGCAGGACCAACCCCAGCTAAATCATCCCAACCAGGGCTTTGTTAAGCGAGGCTTTAGGAACGTTTAAGGATGGAGATTGCACCGTCTCCAGAAGTAACATTCCACCGCCTCACCACCACCTTAGCAAAAAAGATTTTTCCAACATCCAACCTAGACCTCCTCACCGTAACTTGAAACCATTGCTTCTTGTTCTGTCATCTGCCACCACTGAGAACAGCCTAGCTCCATCCTCTTTGGAATTCCACTTCAGATGTTTGAAGGTTGCTATCAAAAAAACCCTTTCACTCTTCTCTTCTGCAGATAAGCCCAGTTCCCTCAGCCTCTTCTTCTCATAAGTAATGTGCTCCAGCCTCCTAATCATTTTCACTGCCCTTCCCTTTCTGTAGATAGGGTCCCAAAACTGGATACAACAGGCCAGATGAGGCTTCACTAGAGCTGCATACAGGAGAATAACCACTTCCTTCAATCGGCTGACAATAATATACTCCTATTAATGCAGTCCAGTATTCCATTATAGTCCATCAACCAACTTCAGCAACCTTGGACACACTGGATCCAGCCCCATGAGCTTGTGCACGTCCACCTTTTCAAAATAGACCCAAGCCACTTCTTTCACCACTGAGGGCTGCTCACCTCCATCCCAAAATGCTGCCCAGTACAGTAGTCTGGAGCTGACCTATGCCAAGTCTACACTGATGGCAGCTAATTCACTACTGTCATATCTTTCTGGTTGGATTAAGCAGTCAGTGAAGACCCACTCAACTGATCCAGAAGCTGATGCACTAAGTCAAGAGAGATGTGCAAGTTATTTTACATAGCTTGCGTATCTCCATTTGAATGCTCCCAAGTTCTGCAGCCAGTGTAAACCTAGCCATAGTCTGTGAAGACAAAGCGCACTCCCAACCCCCACCCCACCCCAAAAAAAGCAAGCATTGAGCACTTCAGCTTTGCCACATCATCTGTCACTGGCTTACTTCCCCCACTCAGTAAGGGTCCCTCATTTTCCCTAGCCACCACCTTGTTAACACACCTGTAGTAACCCTTCTCGTTACTCTTCACATTCCTTGCTTGCTGCAACTCCAATTGTGCTTTGACCCTCCTTATTTCATCCCTGCATGTTTAGGCAATAACTTTATACTCCTCCCTAGTCATCTGTCCAAGTTTCCATTTCTATAGGTTTCCTTTTAGTGTTTAAGCTCACTGAAGGATTTCTCTGTTAAACCAAGATAGTTGGCTTGTCACATTTGCTATTCTTTTTGCACATTGGATGGTTTGTTATTGGGTCCTCAATAAGGTTTCTTTAACATTCAGTCAGCCCTCCTGGACTCCTTTCCCCTTTATATTATCCTCCCAAGAGATCCTGTCCTTCAGTTCTTAGAGGGAGTCAAAGTGTCCTTTTTTGAAGTCCAGAATCTGTATTCTGCTGCTCTCCTTTCTTCTTGTCAGGATCCTGAACTCGACCAATCTCATGGTCACCGCTGCCCAGGTTGCCATCCACTTCTACTTCTCCTAAGAATTCTTCCCTGCTTCTGAGCAACAGGTCAAGAGGAGAACAGCCCATAGTTGATTCCTCCAGCACTTGCGCCAGGAGGATGTCTGTTACACTCTCCATAAACTTTCTAGATTGTTTGTGCACTACTGTATTACTCTCCTAGCAAGTGTCAGGGTGAATGAAGTTTCCCTGGAGAACCACTGCCTGTGATCTGGAAAATTTCATTAGCTGTCAGAAGGAAGCCTTGCCTTCCTCATCATCCTTGTCTGGTGATCTACAGCAGACAACTACCACAACATGTTGCTGTAGCCTCTAAATTTAACCCAGAGTGTCTCAATAGGCTTTTCTCCAATTTCATATTGGAGCTCTTGAGCTATCATACTGCTCTCTTACATACAGTGCAACTTCACCTTTTCTCCTCTGCCTGACATTCCTGAAGTTTCTACCAATCCACAACAGCACTCCAATTGTGAGAGTTAGCCTGCCAAGTCTATGTTTTTCCAGTAACATCACAGGTGCTTGACTGTGCCAAAATTTCCAACTCTTCCTGCTTGTTTCCCAGGCTAGTGTTCACATACAGGCACCTAAGATTGCCCTACTTTCTCAGTATGAATCAGGACTGCCCTGTTCTGTCCTCCTCTTTGTGCTTCCCTTTGGTACCCCACTTAACTCCAAGCTTAGGTCTCCACCTACCACAGAACTTAGTTTAAAGCCCTTCTCACTACTTTAGCAAGCCTCTCTACAAAGATGCTCTTCCCTCTCTCTTTGTTAGGTGGATTCCATGTTTTCCTAGCAGTCCTTCTTAGAACAGCCCATGGCTGAAGAATCCAAGTCCTCTCTCCACCATCACCTGTATCACCATGCATTTCCTTTCACAATTTTAAGGTCCCTACCTGGGCCTTTTCCTTCAACAGGGAGAATGGATGAGAACACAACTTGCACCTCAGACTGCTTTATCCTTCTTCCTTGAGCCACACAGTCTATAATGATCCACTCAGGGTCCTTCATGGCAGTATCACTGGTACCCACTGAGAAAAGTAGGAAGGAATAGCTATCTGAGGACTTGAGTTTCCTGGTCCAGACAGCCCATGGATGACTTAGGAATGAATCCCCAACCAATGACCCTTATCTCCTCCTCTTGGTAGTAGTGATATTGGAACCCCCATACCTGACTGATATTTGCTCAATCAGAAATGCTCATTTTACAAACATATATAGCAAGGATAAAAATTAAGAATTTTAAGAATCTGCCCAAACATGAAATTAAATAATCTTAAATAAATTTTAATATAAATTGCATCCTTTTGATGCCAAGGACTCTTAATATGCATTTAAAACAAAAAACAAACAAACAAAAGTGTACTTTTAGTTGCGGTTTCTCATCTTTTGCACTGGGATCCTCAAATTGCTGATGAATCAGAACATATTCTTCACTGTTTAACGCAGACACAGATTCAGATGACTGACTAACTTTAGCAAATGAAGACCGGACTTCCATTTCAGGAGTGCAATCCCTTTCCTGCTATGTCAACCTAGTAAAGAAATGCAGAAAAATTAGTAGTGTCCCATTTTTACCTAGTTGCAAAACAGAAAGATGACATGCAACCATCAATGCTGGGAAAATCTTAAGAATTTTTCTGACACTGTAGAACCAAGGATGGTCTTGTGATTAAGGCAATGAACTAGATGCAGGTGATTTGAATTAAATTGCTGCCAGTCTCCTCCACAGACTTCCTATGTGATTTTGGGCCAGTCAGTCTCTTAACCTTTCTTGGCCTTAGTTTCTAATTTTCGCTAATATGCAGCTTCCAGGTCTCCTATACTTTTTCTGTGTAGTGTACTTAAGATTATAAGCTCTTTCGGACACAGACAGTTTCTTACTATGCATTTGTACAGCTTCTAGCACAATGGAGCCCTGATGTTGAATCTGTAACACTAGCAACTTATGGGTCCAAATGGCTTTTTTTGCTTAGTGCTATGAATTAAAAAAAGAAAAAAAAAAAAAGCCACAGCAAAATGTGTAGATTAATTTAATCTCATTGTTCCTTTCTTAAAATAGAAGTGATTAAATATACAACACTGTAATAGTTTCTAACAGGAAGTAAGTTTCCTGTACTTAGAGCGACCAAAAGAGAGCTCCTAATATACGTTTCTCATCACACCTAACAAATGCAGGACATGCTACCTCTTGCTTAGTAAAGCAGACCTATTTTATCTTCAAGCTGATTATGTAAACAATAGTTTTGACAGCTGATCATAAAATGCAAGTGTGAATAAAAACAGAAAAAAGTTCATTTACCCCTAACTGTGATTTTTGAAGAGTTGCCTTGAGAGGTAGTGTGTCAATCTAATTCATCAAAACAAACAAGGAGTCTTGTGGCACTTTTAAAGATTAACAAATTTATTTATTGCATGAGCTTTCATGGGAGAAAATTCCACTTCATCAATGCCTGACATAAGGCTCCATCTTATGCTGCAGACTATTCAGCAGCCACCATCATAAAGTGCAGTCCTTAACCGCTTCAGATCTTATACCAAAACTACAGAGGTCAAGGTATATAAGAATTGAGAGGTAATGGGGACACAGTAGGTGGAGTGTGTGAAACAACTGTCAAGAAAATATAGCTACCAGTAACCTCTTCCTTCTTCAAAGGCCTCTGTTGCACTCCCACTCAGAAAGATTAAAAGAGCAGTAGTGCCAGTCCTAGACAGAAGGTGGGCTGTCTTATTTAAGACAGAAATGAACATTACTCTTCTAAATCCAGCATCAGAGCAGAAGGTTAAGTTTTCTACAACAGAGATGTGCTTAACTCAAGCCATGAAAGCAACTATAGCTCTAGTTAAGTGAGCCATAAACCCTACAGATATGGGAACTTTTGCTATGCCATAACAAGTATCAATGCACTTGGTCTTATTCACGTAAACTCCTCAAATTACATCTCCTTGCACTTCCTCCCTTGAACTGCAAAAAATCTGGTGAGAGAAGATGGAGAAGACTTGAGCAGAATCTGATGACAGGCCTTCTCACTATCATATACCAAAAAAAACCCCTTCCATTCTAAATAACAATTCCAAGCTGAAAACTTCTTAGAGTGTTGAGGATTGGTTGAATTTAAGAATGTTACATACACAGAAGTCAATATCCTGTGACTCATGCTGCCTGGTTTAGAGACTTTGGACAAGGAAAGAAAACCAGACTGTCTGTCTGGGATAAAAGAAGCTAAGGCATAGGCGACCAATGAGACAGCTCTAGAATGCTAGTTAACATTGCTACTTGGCCAATGAGAGCAAGCAGAGCTGTAGCCAAGCCAAGGCAACCAGGGCTTTGCCTTGCGCGTGTATCAAGCAACGGTGTTCACTACTCAATCTGAGGGCGTGTTTCATGCACTGCTTGCTGCAGGCCACCCTGGGCGCCAAAATACCTAGATTCAGCACTGATAGCAAGCCTCCATCTTGACTCCACTTTTAAATAACCAATTCCCCCTCATTTTGATGGAATTTAGGGTTGTTTTTTTTTAAACGCATTGTTCTTTAGTAAGTTTACAGTTAACCATTCATTATTCCTGAAATCACTTCATATCCTCTAATTGACATTCCCATACACGTTCTGTTTTCACCTGCATTTATGCTATGTGGCAATACTTGATCAGGAGTTTCAATTTCTTTAAAGATTTCTCTCCTCTTAATGATGGAAGACAAGTCTATTACAATGTTAACAGATCTATAAAACACACTCTGTCTCTAAAAAAGTTTTAAACTTTTTTAAAAAATATTTTTTTAAGGAAAAAGGAGAGAAATTATTAATTTGTAGTAGCGTATATCTATTTCCATGGTTACTTTACTTTACTATATATTGTCTTTTTTTCTTTCCCTTCCCCTTCTCCGTATTTAATTGTAATCTCTGGATATCACCAGTGCCATCATAGCCTGCTCTTCCTTTCCCCTGCAATTCTCCAACTGCTTTTTATAGTTAGCTCTCAGTTATCAAAAATGTTTTCTTGTTCAAGAACTATATTAAAAGGAGCAAATGATGTATATGGCAGTGGTTCACAATAAGGGCCACAAACAGATTCCAGGGGAGCTGCCAAACAGTGCCAGTGTCAGACACATTGGTACCCAGTACTGGACCCTGAGCAACTGAGTTTTGAAGGACCTTAAGCAATTACTTGTTTATGATTAAAATTTAACTGTTTGAACAAAGATAAAAAAGATAAGCACTTAAATGAATAGGAATGTCTATTTTTACTCATTCAGTTCAAAATTCTGTTTTTGTTAATACCTATTTAAAGCAAATGACTGAAACCTACAACAAATACGACAATTACCCAACTAGTCCTCCAACAAAATCAGAAGCTGAAGCTAAATGCTCCTTCTATTTCTAAAAGTTCAAAATCAAAAAAAGCAGAGAAAAAGTATACAGAAAACACACAGCATGTTCAACAGAACACACAAAAAGTATCAAAACAGGGTATAATCCTCTTTTAAAAAATCTGTTGTAGGATGTTTGACGATTAACAATCCAGGGCTTTTTGGAGAAGCAGTGTACGGCTGTGGAGGATTTTTAAGAGTGACCAGCCCCCTCTCCTTGTTCCCCTAACCAAGTAATATTTCCTAGTAACCTTTTAAAGTTATAAATAGATATACACGTTGTATCTGATGCTTGTAATTACGTAGTACACAATACCATTAAAAAAAGAACTTCATCACCATCCCCCACGTAACCCATAATCAACCTACATTAAAGAACAGATACCATTTATGAAAAAAAAAAATCAATTTTATGAGAGAATTAAACTGACCACCTGAAAGGCTCAGCCACCACTCCAGCTTTTGGAAAGCTATGTCCAAAACCACACAATTTTCTCTTTCAAACAAACAAAAGTAATGTGATGGATAAACAAACTGAAAAAGTCAATTTAAAAAAATGGGGACGGAATGCTCTGATGAAAATTGAACTTCCTGTAGGTCACTGTCATGTCTATTTAAAGAGTTGACTGGCAAAAGAGCTTCACTGTGTGCAAAATATACTGCTGAACTCATCCTGAAGGAGATTTAGGTGAAAATATGTGCCATTGCTTATTCTTTTTCTTTAATGTAGGTGCTGATGTCAGTGCTGTGCTGGTAGTTGGTGTTACGTTGCAGGTCAGGTCATTGGCACCATTATTGGTGGTTGGTGCCATCATTGTTTTCAGTGCCACTCCCAGTTCCAGACTTTTAAGTTGGTACCAGGGTTTTTCTTGGTGCTGTCCTGGGAGCTGCAGTTGGCACCACGTTTCCCAGTGGTGCCTCAGTGGGTGCTGTTGTTCTAAGGTTTTTGCATCATCTCTCTCTTCAGTGCCATGGTGGAAAAGGACAATTGTTGTTTGTCTCTCAAATCCGTGCACAGATGTTTCAAGTCCCTGGATGCCGTATCATGTTGTACCTGAGGAACTTAGTACTCTGTATCTAGTACTCTTAGATAGCATTTTGGAGGACCACCCTTTTCTTTGTCAGGATGGTATTTCTCTCTTTTTTGGAGTGTAGTCCTTTTTCTGTGAGGATGGCTTGTCCAGTCCCAAGTTCAAGGGATTTCTCCAGGACTATGAGCTTCAACCTCAGATCTTGCTCTCTCCTGGCCCTTGTTTTAAGGTTTTTACAGTGGGTTAAGATCTGTGGCACATCTGGTTCCTCAAGGCACCATACACATTGTGAGCAGCCATCCAATGCCAGCATGGCATCTATGCAAAAAGATAGGCATATCCTCAAACTCTAGCCTATTCTATTGAAAAGAAAAAAAAAATTAACAGGAATTTTTGTTTGCTTGTTTTTTGATAGAGAAAAGTTTGGCAAGGTAAATACTAACTAAACTACTATAGTTATGAGTAAAACCACTCTATTTTATAAAAACTATCCTAGTTAGATGACTTAGAGTAACCTCTGTTGGTTTGCTCCATCTTGGACCACTGACCGTTGAGAAAGAATAGAGAGGGTTGAGCCATGTGCATGCCAGCAGACGTACCAACAGCACTGTGCACACACAACCCAAACAACTATTGCTGCGAAGATCTCCAGTTGGCAACACCCAAAGTGGAGCACCCGCAGGGACATTATTCAAAAAAAAAAACCAAACAAACTAGCTATAACCACTTGAGAATGAAATCGTGGTCAGTGGATAGTTCTCTATAAACATTTGCTCAATGTGCAGCAGCAGTCAGAAAAATTGATGGATTAGGAACCATCAAGAAAGTGATAGTAATTAGAGAAGATATAATGCAGCTATACGAGTCCATGGTATGCCCATACCTACATACTGCATGCAGGTCATTCCATACCAAAGCAATATAATGGAATCAAGGGAAGCATTCTTCCATTACCTTGGTTGCATCTACATTCGGGGTTAAGCCAGTAGAGCTACAGCACTCGTGGGGTGTGGATTTTTCACACCCTGACCACCATAGCTGTGTCAAATAAACTTTTTAGTGATTGAATCTAGCTTTTCTGCTCATGAACATGTCCAACAGATTAAAAATGATTAAAAAAATGTATGCATATGGTGCAAATCCCCCACTAAACTAAACATACTTCAGGTTTTTAGTACCTATCTGAATCTTATTTTTAAATGCCTCTAGTACAGGGGTGTCAAAATCATTCAATGTGGGGGGCCATAGTGGAGGGCAGGACACCTCTTGTGGGCCATGTGTCCACATGAGCTCCTCCTCCCTTTCCCCAGCCACATTTGGAGTGCCCTGGACTCCTTCCCCCACCACCACCACCCTGAAGGCTCTCCCACACCTTCCCTTTCCCCTACCCTGTGGGCTCCCCTTTGCCATGCTAGCTCCCTGACCCCCCTTCTCCTATTTTGAGAGTCCCGGACCACTCTTCCACTGCTTGGCCACTCCCAAACCTCCTCTTCTCTTTCCCTTTCCACTTGTCTTACTGTTCTGACAGCAGGCAAACAGTCTCACTCACAGCCACAGGCAGGCTGTGATCCTGCCTCACCCCGCCCCACCCACTCACTGTCAGTCATTCAGCATGGTAGCCTTTGGTTGGCTCAGTCTTGGCTGGCATTTGATTGGCTTGTTCCCATGTGGGCCTCAGGCACTTTTGCTTTTTCTTATCTGTGACTCATGCAATGTGCAGTCAATCAGATTAGCATGCCAACTGACTGACAAGGAACGTTTGGGGTGGAAGACAGTGCAGTGGCTCTCTGGGAGCCAGCCCAGCCTGCTGTGACTAAGACGCTGATTGGTTGGCAGACCACAGCAAAGCTGAGCCAGGATTGGCTAGAGTGCTTCCTTTTTTCCCCGCTGTGTTATGACTCACTCACGTGATCTGAGTCACAAGCATGCTTAACCCTGCTCTCCCAGAGGCAGCGTATCTTTGTTGTTTGCTCCTGCTGCAGAATGCTCCCAGGCCCAGCCGAGGCAGCAGCTCCACAGGCCAGATCAGTGCCCTTGGCGGGCTGGATCTGGCCCACAGGCCGAAAGTTTGACACTCCTGCTCTAGTAGGTTTACGTGCATTTAAGTAAACAAGTTGATGGCCTATCTGGGAGGCAGACAGCACACTAACAAGGTGAACTTCCAGACCTTTTGTAGTTACTGGGATTGTTTGCAATGGATTTCACCCTAGCCTTTGCCTTTTCACTTGTTTATAAACTTTTCCTATAATGATATGGAACAAAAATTGCATGTGCCCACTATTCATTGTTTAAACTTCCCAGTGCCTTAAATCCAGTAGTACGAGGAAGCATTAAACATCTCTGAGGAACTAGTAAACTTAATTTATTTGGTTTACTAACACTGCTCTATGGGTTGAGTAACCTTTTCATGAACAGAGAGACAGATGTTTATCATCAATATACGCCTGTATTCATTAAATCTCAGTTCTTGATAGCTTCCAACAGAGTACTGCCAAAGATGAAATCCTTTAAAAATATCTCCTGCTATTCAAGAAAGTCACATTACTTGTTTTGGAAAAGTAGACATCTCTATGAAGACACAACTGCCATCCACAGCAAGAGCACAGTTACTGGTCTGTTCATGGACAGCAAAGAACAATTGGTTTTGGTTACATTATTATATTGAATGCCTAAACAAACAAGCAATGGACACATGACAAATGCCACAGACAAACTTTCAACAGCCTGCAACTTGTAACCAAGGATGAACCACTTAAGGAAAATGGCTTCAATATGAAGTCACATAAGCCAAGATTTACTCTCCCTCAAAAACTCACTGCATCCCTAACATAAGCGAGATTTTAAAACCAGCACCGTGCACTATATTATGGAAACCAAAGTATTATTAAGAAAGGAGAGAACAAAAAACATTTTGCTTACTTGAGGTTCTGGTGTATGTGCTGAGTCACTCGACCACTTGGATAACACAAGGGTTTATAACCTAGAGTCATTCAGGAAAAATACTATATTGACTAGCCTTAATCAACTAATCTGGGGGAAGAAGGGTTTCAAAGTCAACCTGCCAGCACAATGCAGCATGGACGGACACAAGGAGCACAAACACACACAAACACACAAAAAGGAAGAATACATCCTTATCCTCCTTTCCACACAGTCCATTGCAGTTGGGAGAGAGAAGGAGGACATAGTTAAGAAGCCCTAAACACAGAGCCAGTGTGCCAACCAGGACAACTAACTGAAATATAATCCACGTCTTTCAAATGAAATCAGATCGCAAAAAAAAAAATCAAAAAATTTTTAAAAAATACTGCCAACATCATAATCAGCCTCCATTAAGAAAGCAATGCTTGAGCCTTTCCTTTTGACACACCTTCAATAATTATGCTGCCCAAACTACAACCGCTGCAATCACCTGTACAACCTCCCTGCCTCCAACTGGTTACACAGTGTTGCAACATGTCTTTAGCTGGAATTTTTTCTATTGATACTGCACAAATGATAGAATCCCAGCTCACACTCAGCTATATGTGAAGTACCAGGTCTTAAAAAAAGTAGTGTTTATTTTTAACATGTAGAGGATCTGCGTTAGAAATTGATTTAGTGTTTGTCCAGTAACACTCAGGAGATTTAATCCAAGTATCAAAGTCTAAATTTAGCATTAAATCCCTGTGTGGCTGCTGTCATTCAGAATTTAAATAGCCTTTATCTGGTTTAGCTTCATTCACTGTGACCATGTCTACATGACATAGTTAAATTGACTTAAGTTATGTGAATGATCATAAGCTGTTTTAATTACATCAGTTGTGCAAATCCACACTACACTTCCTCCCAAGAGGTAGCTGTGTTAGACTAGTTCAGCAAAACAAGAAGTCCTGTGGCACTTTTAAAGATTAACAAATTTATTTATCGCCTGATAATTTGTTAGTCTTTAAAAGTGCCACAGGACTCCTTGTTTGTTTTACAACACATACTATGTCAGCAGAATGCATCCACATTCACTGCTTTCACACATCAACAGAGCGCTGCTTCATGGGTACCTACTCCACTGTGCTGCTTGCCACCTTCTGCCTTTGGGAGCTCTGGAAAAGGATCACAGTGCACCACAGGGGCATGCTCATGTCCCTTGATGTAATTCTTTCTGTATCATCATTCCATAACCTTTCAACTTTGTTTTGCACCACTTTTCAACAACCCCCATAAACTGCACACCTGGCACCTCTGTCTGACAGCATGGATTCTGTTGACCAGTCTAGTGCTGAACATTATGAACACAACACGGCTGGTCGTGCACTATTTCATGAGCCACGTCACAGAGTTAATAGATGGTGCCTTCCCTGCTTTCTGCCACGGAACCAAATAATTCAAGATATCTGATGACATCCACAGAACAGATGCAAATTGTGATCTAGTGGCACTAGGCTCTGTAAACAAACACTGAGAGGTGGGATAGCATCATAATACATGCATAATTTTCCAATGCACAAACCCATCTTCCTAAAATGTGTACAGCACTAACCCAGTAATGCAGTGTAAGAACACCAGACTGAGAGCTACCCTCACAGTGGAAAAGTGAGTGGCAATCACTGTGCAGAAATTGGCAAATCCAGACTGCTACCAGTCACTCACGAATCAGTTTGGAGTTGGAAAAGCCATCATGTTAGTTGCAGTGATGAAAGTGTGCAGGGCTATTAATTGTTTCCTGTGACAAAGGACTGCGACTCTGTCTTAGGTAACACTTGTGGTAGAATGACTATATCCAATCAGATAAGAAATGTGAGTAAAGCCACATTAAGATATTTGCACACTAATGCGAGGAACCTGCACAACAAAATGGAGAAACCAGAGCTACTGGTGCAGTAAGTGAAACCAGGTATTACAGGGCTAACAAAAACACAGTAGAATAGGAATCAGGGGACTCGATGCAATGACCTTTCATGGTCTCTTTCAGTTTCTACGATTATATGAATAGAAGTTATGACTAGAATATAGGTACTAAAGAGGATATGCTGTTTAGGAAAGACAGAAATAGGAAAGATGGTGGAGTAGCACTGAATATCAATGATGAAGTAGATTGCAAAGAAATTAGAAATGATGGAATGACTACGACAGAGCATCTGGGCAAAAACTACTTTGGGAAAGAAAGCTACAAGATTCCTCTAAAATTTTTAATAAAGTAAATACTACAAGAATACGTGGATTATGCAGGACTTTAATTTCCCAAATATAGACTGGAGGACAAGTGCTGGTAATTATTATAGGGCCTAGATCTTCCTGGATGTGACAGCTGACAGATTCATTCATCAAACAGATGCTGAACCAACCAGACGGCATGCCATTTTAGATTTGGTACTGGTCAGTAGTGAGAACATCAAAGAAAGAGTTGTAGGGGACAACCTTGGTTTGGGCAACCATGAACTAATTCAGTTCAAACTACATGGAAGAACAAACAAAAATACATCTGTGACCAATAGATCCAAAAGCTTCAGTGTAATCTACAGAGGAACACATCTGCTGAGGAAAGCTGGCATGGTCAATGGAGGAGACACCTTATAACCTAAACACAGTGAGCAAACAGGAATAGAAAATTTCAAAAATTGCCAGGCCTTTAAACAGTGGATGGGCACACACATGCAGGACACCAAAGCTGTATTATGTGACACCCCCTGGAGGCCAATTAGGGCAAAATAACCAACACAGTGTCTACAACAGGGGTTCTCAGACAGGGAAGTCATGCCTCTATGGGGGTCTAGAGATTATTATGGGGAGAAGGGGAGACAAGCTGTCAGACCCATGCATGGTGGGGCTCTGGATGGCCAGTGAAGAGCAGCTGCTGGCCAGTTGCTTAGCTATGAAGGTAGCACAGCTCGCAGCAGCAGCGTAGAAGTGAGAGAGGCATGGCATAGGAGGGTCATCACACCCTGAAATATTTTCAAATGAGGTCCCAGCAAAAAAAGGTTTGAGAATTCCTGGTCTACACTGATGCTGCGTCAATCAAACTAAGTCACAAAAAGTCCCATGCCTATTGTTGAGGTGGTTCTTTGGTTGGCACAGCGAGGGAGTTACATTGCCAGAAGTATTTCAGTGTGCACACCTCCTCTGTTTTGTTGACAAAACTGTCTAGTATAAACAAGGCCTTCAAGTGCATTAAGCTAAATAAATTAAAGCCCACTTAAAATCTTAAATATGAGTTAATCCCCTGCAAGGATGCTGACACACTTTGTATTCACACCTTTAGTTAATTTAGAAAAACTATCCTGAGATTTCTATGTGTAAACAAGCTGCTACTTATGCTCATGCAGACCTCTGTGTGGACACACATCAGATTACAACTGGTTATATTTTTTCAGTTTATGCCTGTACATTAATCAATCCAAGCTAAACTGATGTAACTTAGGTTTAAGTCTTTGACGGATGTCCACCCAGAGCTATTCCCACCAGTTTGTCACTCTTTTATATTACATGTTTTATTACAATGGTGTATGATGTGGAGTAGTAGCAGAATTGCTCCCATCCCCATGAGTTTTGACTAATTATGCAGATCTTAGTTCTAATAGAAGCAAAAGGAGGAAAATTTCTAATATATTGCATGTTAAGTATTAGAATCGCAATATTGAGAGTATTAACTATGTAAGTTTGCTATTCAGTCTCATGAAATCCAGTTTTGTTAAGCAAGCAATTATGAATCAACAATACAGCAGTGCAAGTACTAAAAGTAGCTCTGCAATATTTTTTCAAACTCCTTCCCTGACACCAAGTAAGCACATTTATGCAGGTTGGTTAATTTAGGGAAAATATGGCTATCCAACCGTTTGTTTTTTGACTTCGGAAAGTATGAGGTAGTGCTGAAGACAGAACATATGATTCTACTTGAGTCAAGTTATGCTAGACTAAGAAAGGGGGAAAAAAACCACATCACTGTTCCCTAGTACTTGCTGTTTTCAACCTGTAAATCAAGCTTAATCCCAGTTACTAGTAATTAACTAAAAGTAATGACCAGGCTTTAGAGTGACAGATTGTATTCTGGGGTGGAAAGCAACATTATAGAAAAGTGATTTAATATATTTTACTACTTGAGAATATATTGCAAAGAGGGACAACATGTTAAATTAACTGCTGAAACAAGCTCACAATTTAGCATATTGAGTGTTCCAAAATGTGAGACCACATGAGAAGCTTGTCTGAGATAGTAATATTTTACAATAGCACAGCTCTTTTCTTCTTGAAGTGCTTTATGAACAAGATTTACTTCACTCACAACTGAAATGCATCTCTCTGAAGTGAAAGAACAGTTGCTGGACTAATAAAAAGCAAAACTACATTGCCAGCAGAGGTGATAATTTAGGCAAGAAATCAGAAATGTATCTACAATCAAAATTCCACAGGACGTTCACTCTTTACACAAACGCACACCTCACCTCAGTTTTAGGTCTGCTATGAAAGACTAATCTGCCAGCTAGTCTTCTGCCCAGGAAGAACTAACCACACACAAGTTTCTTTCAGGACTTCCTGTCAGAGAACAGTTTATTAATTCAACTGGGGGTGGGGGAGGGCCCTCAAAGTAACACCAAACAAAATAAACAAGGAGTCCTGTGACACTTAAAGACTAACAAATATACTCACTGCAGGAGCTTTTGTGGGAGAAAATCGCACTTCATCAAACACTTTGAAGATAGAGGGCGTCTTGTATTGTTTATGGTATTATGGTAAAAAGCTTATCATGTTAGTTTTAAAAATATATCAACTTTCAGATTTTCTTGTCGGCAAAAACTAAAATGCAAGGAACAAGAGGGAAAGTTAAGAATTTATTTCTGACTCAGGCATGGCAAAATCAAGCTTTTTCAGTCCCTGGTCGGAGTACAACTGCCTCTATTTAGTTTTGGTCTTAATAGCCTGACAGCAAACAAACTCCCATGTGAAAACATGACAGTCAATTAGGTATATAGGTCCTAATAGGAAGGTAACCCAAATACACAGGAATGTGGCTGAACAAAGGTGAAAATCAATTTCCTCATGGGAGTGTACAACCATCAAGGGCAAGAAGGTAAGTTTAGAAATTATTTCTGACTCAGGCATGACAAAGTAAAGCTCTTTCATCCCCTGATCAAAGTACAACCACCTGGGTGAAGGGTTACTTTTGTATAATTTATCTTTAAAGTTATCTGTTTTGTATTTTCACTTGTTCAGAACAAAACGACTTTAAACCTGGACTTTCTCCCTTGGAAGCTCTATTTTCCTGGTTCATACAAAGCTAGAGCTCAGCCACAGGATCTAAAAGAGCAACTTGTTAATTCTGTTTTCAGATTCAATAAAAGTTAACATGTTTTACCTGAAGTATAGTTGTTCATATACACGTCTTGCTCTCCCCTATATGTTTTACTACCTTCTAAGAAAGTTCATTGCATACACTATTTTCAAACAGCTCCAGTCACTGGATAACAAACAACAGCTGATAATTTTACTTAGGCGGTACCAAATGAAACAAATTGTCAACATACATTTAAGAATATGAATTTGTTCATTCATATACTGTATACACATGTAACTTCCATTATCTAAACAGAGAGGATATATATTTATCAAAGAGAAAAAGTTTTAAATCCACCAATAACAAGGTCGCACTCATAAAACTCTCAATGAAGGTGTGTAAAACATGTTTGGGGCAAGCCCCATGCTGAGCTAGGTTCAAAGGTAACAGGAAAAATAAGACCCTGTTGGAGAAGAAAAAATATCTACTGCAAGATGTTTGCTCAGAACATTAAAACTGGTATCCAAATAAGCTGACAGTTGTATAAGATGTTTTCATAACCTTTCTTACAAGATTTCAGAATTCATGTGAACTTCAATGACTTAAGGAAACTGAATGTGTATGCATCTCCCCCACAATCACAAACAAAACCAGAATTTGGTTACTGTGGTAAGTTAATCAGAAGAATAGCTGGAATTTTCGCTGCTGCTACATATACCTGTGGTTAAAAGACAGTCTCTCTATATTTCTCCCACACAAGGTAAATATTTCCACTCATTTTTCAATATTCAAGACTGAAAAATCCACTTTTCTATGGAAAACAGGAATCTCTCGAGGGCAAGTCTCATCATCTTCTGAATCTGAGTTTTTTATTTTATATTATACTAGCAGAAATACCCGACATCACCTAGGGAAAAATACAGCAAAACGTGAAGAACCAACTACATCAATTACATTAACATAGCATATATTATTGGAAATACTTTTCTCATATATTACTTTAAGACATTAACATAGCTAGTGATGTGCTTACAAAACACACTGACATTTAACTCATTTCTTAACAACAAAAGGTCCGGTGAATGAACTACATAAATTACTTTAACAACATTTTTATTGGAAATACTTTTTCTTTTATCATATTACTTTAAGAAAGTAACATAGCTAATGCTGTGCTTACAAAATGCATTTACATTTACCGTAACTCATTGCCTGATAAACAATATTTATTTTTCTTCCTTGAGCAAGAACATAAAAATTTTTCCCCATTCCAACTCCTGAAGTAGCAACATACAGTTGGCCATGACTGAAGCAGTCGAACCTCAAATCTACTCCAGCAATTTTGAATGTCTGTCCAAGAGATTTGTTAAGAGACATGGCAAATACTAGTTGGAGGGGGAACTATAATCTTGTGAATTGGTATGGTATATCTGTAGGTATCACAGGTATTAGTACATCTTAGTATTAGTTTGTGACACGCTCAAGAGAAAAAAGTTCAGCAAATGCCTATGATCAGGTGTTACTAAATGCAAATTATCTGTGGGCCCAATTGTAGCTCTGAGGGAACCGATTTTGAGATCTAATCAATCCAGTTATTTAAATTAGGAAATCAGTAGTATCCATTCAAAATTTTGTGTTTCTAACTCTTACCATTTCAGAGATCTTTTGGGACAAACTAACAAAAAAACAACCAACCTTTCAAAAATTATTATATAAGCCCAAAGATAACCTTCCAAATGTAAACACAATATAGAGGTCTCTAACAAACTTTTGTATTAGTTTTTTATACCATCTGTTTATAATATAAGCACACACACTCATACATATAAAACAGTATATTAAATGTTTATCATAGAAGTCTCTGTACATGAACACTCATATTCCTATCAAGATGAGGAAATACAGATAATAATACAACTTTCTTCCATTCTAAAGATAATGAAAACAGAATGATCAGGCTCTGTGTTACACATCATAAAGCATCATGTATCACCCATTTCATCGTTTTAAGTTTTTTTGGGTTTTGTTTTGTTTTTCCTTTCAGCTATGGTCTCCCTGAGTGCAGTACAACTGAATCAGATCACTTTACCTACAAATTTATTCCTACACACAAATTTAGTTGCTTTATCCTTATTAATCTACTCAATTTGTCATTTTGCAATTGAAAGGTAACCTGCAAAGCAGGGACAATTACCCTCTTGAGGTGATGGATTTTCTACAGCAACAGAAAAACCCCATTTTGTCACTGTACTATGGCCAGGTCTACACGACAGTCAGTCAAAACAAACAAGGAGTTCCGTGGCACTTAAGAAGACCAACGCATAAACTTTCATGAGCATAACTCACTTCCTCAGGTACATGAAATGAAAACTGCAGTATTTTAGGTATATACACACACACACACGGATGAGTCACAAGGTCAATTTTTAAGCAATCTTTAAACATTCTCACTTTTTCATCAGTTGCTATTAATGACCCACATCCAAACTGTCTGAATCAAAACAACTTGTTTGTTTTGCTGAAAAAGACTAACACAGCTACCTCTTGGAAATGGGTTGAACTGACCTGGTGACTCATCCTCCTCTGAGTGCGTGTATATATACCTAACACACTATATTTTTCATTTCATTACTCTGAGGAAGTGGGTTATGCCCACAAAAGCTTATGCATTAAAACAAATTTGTTAGTCTTTATCAGTGTGTTATACCAAAAAGGGCACCCAGGAGAGCACCCCCTAATAAAAAGAAAAGACTAGCAGGATCTTATTCAGGGGGACAAGGCAATATGCCACATTTATTGTAAATAAGTAATAGCAAAAGGCAGTGACACACACACACACAGTTCTGCAACCTGGTATGATATAATTACCAGTCCTTTCATGTGTTGCTTGAGCCAGCCTAGCGGCCAACTAGGCTGGGCACAAGGAGGGAGCCAGGCCTGTCGGTTGCAATCCGATGCTCCAACATGACAGTTGCAGAATGAGACCCCAAAGTTGTCATGTTCTCACTCATCTTTTATACTTGCTGGCCCTCAGGTAAGCCTATGGGATTTGCTGTGTCATGTAGCCTCAGGGTTCCTGTGAGATCATTGGTCACCAGTCACTTCAGACTTGATTGTATTTTGTTCTTTCTTTCTGGGGTGGCTCTTTCTGTTTACTTTAATCAGAGATGTCTGCATTGTTCACCCAGTTAGATGGTACTTATGGTTCATCAGGACAAACTGGCAGTTGAGACTGGCCTCTTCACACACACACCCTTCATTCCACATTTAAATGAACATACACAGCATACGCTTAAACCAGATTTCATCAAGTATCCAAAATGGAGTTCAGTGTTTAAGCAGGAGTTCCAAACTGACAATAAGGAGTTGTTGTTGGACATTGGTTATAATGTCTATTACACATGGTTACAAAATTATTTTACTTATGACACTGAAAGACATATACACAACATTAACTAACATATACTTTAAAGGTAAATGTAATTCATTATCCGTCTGTCCCCGTACGTTATCTGTCTGTGCCCCACAAGCGCCACAGGACTCTGACTGCTTTGCTGAAACAGACTAACGCAGCTACCTCTCTAAAACTTGTCACTAACTACAGTTATGCTGACACCAGGCAGCTTACATCAACCTAACCACATTAGGTGTCCACAATACAATTTTGTTCACACTGACATAAATACCCTGCTATGTTGAAACAATGACTCCATTGCCTCAAGCCACAGAGTCAGTGTGGATGTAATTAGGTCAACACAGCAGTGCTGTAGACCCAAGGTGTCAAACTCATTCGGTGACAGGGGCAGGACACTTGATGTGGGCCTATGGAGGCCCCCTGCCTCAGGCTGGTTAGCCCAGAGGCTGGGCTCTGCACCCCGACCCCACCCCTTGCCTATTCCCCACACCCTCATGCTCTGCTCCCTTGCCCTGTGCAGCCCTTCCCCCCTGCAGACTGTTGGTGGGGTGGCTGCACCATCCCTCCCAAATGCAGTTCTACCATCTGAGTGGCAGGCTACTGCAGTTACCTTTCAGCAGCCTGCCTGCCCAGCCTGGAAACAGCCCAAGGGCAGGGCAAGACTACCTCAGACCGTGACCGCTGGCCCCCTCAGCTTCACCAGCCTGTGGCCCTCCTGCAGTCCCCCTTCCACAGCGCTGGCCTGGCCAGAGGATCAGAACCCCTAACACCACCTCCAGTGGGGGGGGAAGAGGAATGGGGAGGTCCCACAAGGGTGGGCAGCCTTGGGGCCCCCGGAACCTGATCCAGTCCTGCGCCAGAGGGGCAACAGTGCAGGAAGAGGAGTTCAGGGCCAGAGGTTGCCCTCCCTCCACAGCAGAATAGGCAGTGTTCCTGCAACTGGCCACCCCATCCCAGGGGATGGAGATCAGCCAGCATCTGCCTGCTGCTTTTTGAGCGGGGGGGGGGGGGGGGGAGGTTGCTTGGAAAGGGCCCATTCAGTGGAGTCTGGGCTGCTTCCCTCCCCCAACCCCTGTGGTGAATGCGCCTTCTGCACAGGGCCAGGGCAAGGTGGTCTCCATTCAGTGCTGAGGGGGTCAGGGCAAAGCAACCCATACTCCACTGAACAGGCCCTCTCCAGGCCCTGCCCCTGAAAGCAGAAGCCAGACCCATGCCATTCTCCACCCCCTGGGGCAGGGTGGCCGGCTGAGGCAGGGCAGGAAGGAATGTTGCCACTCCACTGTGGAAGGCCTCTGGCCTCGTTCCCCCGCACCCCCTAGCACTGTTCCCCCTCCAGCACAGGGCTGCCAATAATCTGGTCTGCATGCTAGAGGAGGAGAGAGACAGAGCTGGCTAGACCGGCCCAGAGGCTGGGGTCCTTGCTCCCATCCCACCCCAGGGCTGGCTGCTCCACCCATAGGGTCAAGGCCATCCCTAGGGGGGGCGCGGGGCCTCAGGCAAATCGCCCTTTGCAGGGCCCGCTACAACCCTCCATGGCCCTTGGGGGCAGGGTCAACTGGCCCAGGGCAGGGGAAGGCCCCTGGGCTGGCTGGCTGATGCCAGGGATAGGGCAAGCCACCCAAAAGGGCGGCCCATTTCAGCGCTGCCTGTCTGGCCAGCCTCCCTCCCCACCACACACACTGCTCTCAGCTCTGTGCTGGAGCAGTGGCGAGGAGGCAGGAGGCAGTGCAGCCAGGGAGGGGGGTAGTGATACCGGCTCTGCGCTGCCTCTGGCCCCCTCCCCACTGCTCCTGCACAGAGCTGAGAGCAGCACACGTAGTGGGGAAAGGGGGTGGCCGGATCAGCAGCGCTGAACCAGGCCATCCTTTTGGCTGGCTTGCCTGGTCCCCAGAATGGGGGGGAAGGGGCAGCTGTGTGGGCCCCACAGGGCCTCCCAAAGCATGGGGCCCTGCATGGCTGCCCCAATTACCCTACACTAAGGACAGCCCTGTCTAGGGTTAGGGCAGGCTGGCCCAGAGGCTGAGCTGTAAGCTCCAGCCCCACCCCTTGCCTGGCTGCCAGGACAGCGTGGGGCACAGGGAGGTCACCCCATTCTCCCACCTTCCCCCCCCCCCAGGGATGGTAGGACAAATTGGACATGCCCGCAGGCTGGATCCGCCCAGTTGTCTGTAACTTTGACACCCCTGCGGCAGACACTGTGTTCCTGACATCAACCTACTTGCTTTCAGAGTACTTATAGTGAGGACTTGCACTGTTGATAAAACAAGTGTAGTTTGGACAAGCAAAAAACAATCTAATTACTGTGGTACCTGTACGCCAACATAACTGAGGTTGACGTAATTCTTTAGTGTGGATATGCCCTAAGTGTCGACACTACAGTGGCATACCCACAGCACCACAGCTGTGCCACTGGAAACATCTCCTAAATCTGGAGAGACAAATCAATAGCTCAGAAGCGCGAACGCCTCCTATTCACTGCAATTAGGCTAAGTACGAACACAGGCTAGGTTTACAAAATGAGCTACAGGTGCATTCCCCTGCTACTGTACACACACACACACACACACACACACACACACACACACACACACACA
>VOCP01072416.1:0-21667 GCA_007922195.1 Podocnemis expansa | reverse complement strand
GCAGTGGAATTGTAAGCATGCCAGAAAGGGAAGTTTGGTCATTTTTTGCAAATTTCCCACAAGTGCCAACACCACTGCAGTTGCACCAATGTTCACTGTGAAAGAAACAAGTGACCTAAGACAAGGCTCCCACAGCCACAGCATCTGTAATACTGTCAGTCAAAGCTGCTTAGAGGAAGTCTAACTGATATGGTATTAAGAATAGCCACAGCTGCAAGAGCCTTGTCTGTATTAATTATCCAATGTTAACAACAATGGGAAGTTTTAGAAAGTGTCCTGAGTGTGGACCAGTGTTTTTCAAACTTTTTGTGCTAGCTACCCCCTTTAGATTAAAAAAAAAAAAAAAAAAAAAAAACTCCTCACCCCCCAGTAAGATATGAAAAATTGCAACCCTCTACCTAATCATCATCAAGTAAATTATGAATACTACTCAGAACCAGCATTTATTAAACAAACAGATTTTATAGAATATAACAGTGGGAAGGGACTTCAAAAGGTCATCTAACCCAACCCTCTGCTCAGCGCAGGACCAACCCCAGCTAAATCATCCCAACCAGGGCTTTGTTAAGCGAGGCTTTAGGAACGTTTAAGGATGGAGATTGCACCGTCTCCAGAAGTAACATTCCACCGCCTCACCACCACCTTAGCAAAAAAGATTTTTCCAACATCCAACCTAGACCTCCTCACCGTAACTTGAAACCATTGCTTCTTGTTCTGTCATCTGCCACCACTGAGAACAGCCTAGCTCCATCCTCTTTGGAATTCCACTTCAGATGTTTGAAGGTTGCTATCAAAAAAACCCTTTCACTCTTCTCTTCTGCAGATAAGCCCAGTTCCCTCAGCCTCTTCTTCTCATAAGTAATGTGCTCCAGCCTCCTAATCATTTTCACTGCCCTTCCCTTTCTGTAGATAGGGTCCCAAAACTGGATACAACAGGCCAGATGAGGCTTCACTAGAGCTGCATACAGGAGAATAACCACTTCCTTCAATCGGCTGACAATAATATACTCCTATTAATGCAGTCCAGTATTCCATTATAGTCCATCAACCAACTTCAGCAACCTTGGACACACTGGATCCAGCCCCATGAGCTTGTGCACGTCCACCTTTTCAAAATAGACCCAAGCCACTTCTTTCACCACTGAGGGCTGCTCACCTCCATCCCAAAATGCTGCCCAGTACAGTAGTCTGGAGCTGACCTATGCCAAGTCTACACTGATGGCAGCTAATTCACTACTGTCATATCTTTCTGGTTGGATTAAGCAGTCAGTGAAGACCCACTCAACTGATCCAGAAGCTGATGCACTAAGTCAAGAGAGATGTGCAAGTTATTTTACATAGCTTGCGTATCTCCATTTGAATGCTCCCAAGTTCTGCAGCCAGTGTAAACCTAGCCATAGTCTGTGAAGACAAAGCGCACTCCCAACCCCCACCCCACCCCAAAAAAAGCAAGCATTGAGCACTTCAGCTTTGCCACATCATCTGTCACTGGCTTACTTCCCCCACTCAGTAAGGGTCCCTCATTTTCCCTAGCCACCACCTTGTTAACACACCTGTAGTAACCCTTCTCGTTACTCTTCACATTCCTTGCTTGCTGCAACTCCAATTGTGCTTTGACCCTCCTTATTTCATCCCTGCATGTTTAGGCAATAACTTTATACTCCTCCCTAGTCATCTGTCCAAGTTTCCATTTCTATAGGTTTCCTTTTAGTGTTTAAGCTCACTGAAGGATTTCTCTGTTAAACCAAGATAGTTGGCTTGTCACATTTGCTATTCTTTTTGCACATTGGATGGTTTGTTATTGGGTCCTCAATAAGGTTTCTTTAACATTCAGTCAGCCCTCCTGGACTCCTTTCCCCTTTATATTATCCTCCCAAGAGATCCTGTCCTTCAGTTCTTAGAGGGAGTCAAAGTGTCCTTTTTTGAAGTCCAGAATCTGTATTCTGCTGCTCTCCTTTCTTCTTGTCAGGATCCTGAACTCGACCAATCTCATGGTCACCGCTGCCCAGGTTGCCATCCACTTCTACTTCTCCTAAGAATTCTTCCCTGCTTCTGAGCAACAGGTCAAGAGGAGAACAGCCCATAGTTGATTCCTCCAGCACTTGCGCCAGGAGGATGTCTGTTACACTCTCCATAAACTTTCTAGATTGTTTGTGCACTACTGTATTACTCTCCTAGCAAGTGTCAGGGTGAATGAAGTTTCCCTGGAGAACCACTGCCTGTGATCTGGAAAATTTCATTAGCTGTCAGAAGGAAGCCTTGCCTTCCTCATCATCCTTGTCTGGTGATCTACAGCAGACAACTACCACAACATGTTGCTGTAGCCTCTAAATTTAACCCAGAGTGTCTCAATAGGCTTTTCTCCAATTTCATATTGGAGCTCTTGAGCTATCATACTGCTCTCTTACATACAGTGCAACTTCACCTTTTCTCCTCTGCCTGACATTCCTGAAGTTTCTACCAATCCACAACAGCACTCCAATTGTGAGAGTTAGCCTGCCAAGTCTATGTTTTTCCAGTAACATCACAGGTGCTTGACTGTGCCAAAATTTCCAACTCTTCCTGCTTGTTTCCCAGGCTAGTGTTCACATACAGGCACCTAAGATTGCCCTACTTTCTCAGTATGAATCAGGACTGCCCTGTTCTGTCCTCCTCTTTGTGCTTCCCTTTGGTACCCCACTTAACTCCAAGCTTAGGTCTCCACCTACCACAGAACTTAGTTTAAAGCCCTTCTCACTACTTTAGCAAGCCTCTCTACAAAGATGCTCTTCCCTCTCTCTTTGTTAGGTGGATTCCATGTTTTCCTAGCAGTCCTTCTTAGAACAGCCCATGGCTGAAGAATCCAAGTCCTCTCTCCACCATCACCTGTATCACCATGCATTTCCTTTCACAATTTTAAGGTCCCTACCTGGGCCTTTTCCTTCAACAGGGAGAATGGATGAGAACACAACTTGCACCTCAGACTGCTTTATCCTTCTTCCTTGAGCCACACAGTCTATAATGATCCACTCAGGGTCCTTCATGGCAGTATCACTGGTACCCACTGAGAAAAGTAGGAAGGAATAGCTATCTGAGGACTTGAGTTTCCTGGTCCAGACAGCCCATGGATGACTTAGGAATGAATCCCCAACCAATGACCCTTATCTCCTCCTCTTGGTAGTAGTGATATTGGAACCCCCATACCTGACTGATATTTGCTCAATCAGAAATGCTCATTTTACAAACATATATAGCAAGGATAAAAATTAAGAATTTTAAGAATCTGCCCAAACATGAAATTAAATAATCTTAAATAAATTTTAATATAAATTGCATCCTTTTGATGCCAAGGACTCTTAATATGCATTTAAAACAAAAAACAAACAAACAAAAGTGTACTTTTAGTTGCGGTTTCTCATCTTTTGCACTGGGATCCTCAAATTGCTGATGAATCAGAACATATTCTTCACTGTTTAACGCAGACACAGATTCAGATGACTGACTAACTTTAGCAAATGAAGACCGGACTTCCATTTCAGGAGTGCAATCCCTTTCCTGCTATGTCAACCTAGTAAAGAAATGCAGAAAAATTAGTAGTGTCCCATTTTTACCTAGTTGCAAAACAGAAAGATGACATGCAACCATCAATGCTGGGAAAATCTTAAGAATTTTTCTGACACTGTAGAACCAAGGATGGTCTTGTGATTAAGGCAATGAACTAGATGCAGGTGATTTGAATTAAATTGCTGCCAGTCTCCTCCACAGACTTCCTATGTGATTTTGGGCCAGTCAGTCTCTTAACCTTTCTTGGCCTTAGTTTCTAATTTTCGCTAATATGCAGCTTCCAGGTCTCCTATACTTTTTCTGTGTAGTGTACTTAAGATTATAAGCTCTTTCGGACACAGACAGTTTCTTACTATGCATTTGTACAGCTTCTAGCACAATGGAGCCCTGATGTTGAATCTGTAACACTAGCAACTTATGGGTCCAAATGGCTTTTTTTGCTTAGTGCTATGAATTAAAAAAAGAAAAAAAAAAAAAGCCACAGCAAAATGTGTAGATTAATTTAATCTCATTGTTCCTTTCTTAAAATAGAAGTGATTAAATATACAACACTGTAATAGTTTCTAACAGGAAGTAAGTTTCCTGTACTTAGAGCGACCAAAAGAGAGCTCCTAATATACGTTTCTCATCACACCTAACAAATGCAGGACATGCTACCTCTTGCTTAGTAAAGCAGACCTATTTTATCTTCAAGCTGATTATGTAAACAATAGTTTTGACAGCTGATCATAAAATGCAAGTGTGAATAAAAACAGAAAAAAGTTCATTTACCCCTAACTGTGATTTTTGAAGAGTTGCCTTGAGAGGTAGTGTGTCAATCTAATTCATCAAAACAAACAAGGAGTCTTGTGGCACTTTTAAAGATTAACAAATTTATTTATTGCATGAGCTTTCATGGGAGAAAATTCCACTTCATCAATGCCTGACATAAGGCTCCATCTTATGCTGCAGACTATTCAGCAGCCACCATCATAAAGTGCAGTCCTTAACCGCTTCAGATCTTATACCAAAACTACAGAGGTCAAGGTATATAAGAATTGAGAGGTAATGGGGACACAGTAGGTGGAGTGTGTGAAACAACTGTCAAGAAAATATAGCTACCAGTAACCTCTTCCTTCTTCAAAGGCCTCTGTTGCACTCCCACTCAGAAAGATTAAAAGAGCAGTAGTGCCAGTCCTAGACAGAAGGTGGGCTGTCTTATTTAAGACAGAAATGAACATTACTCTTCTAAATCCAGCATCAGAGCAGAAGGTTAAGTTTTCTACAACAGAGATGTGCTTAACTCAAGCCATGAAAGCAACTATAGCTCTAGTTAAGTGAGCCATAAACCCTACAGATATGGGAACTTTTGCTATGCCATAACAAGTATCAATGCACTTGGTCTTATTCACGTAAACTCCTCAAATTACATCTCCTTGCACTTCCTCCCTTGAACTGCAAAAAATCTGGTGAGAGAAGATGGAGAAGACTTGAGCAGAATCTGATGACAGGCCTTCTCACTATCATATACCAAAAAAAACCCCTTCCATTCTAAATAACAATTCCAAGCTGAAAACTTCTTAGAGTGTTGAGGATTGGTTGAATTTAAGAATGTTACATACACAGAAGTCAATATCCTGTGACTCATGCTGCCTGGTTTAGAGACTTTGGACAAGGAAAGAAAACCAGACTGTCTGTCTGGGATAAAAGAAGCTAAGGCATAGGCGACCAATGAGACAGCTCTAGAATGCTAGTTAACATTGCTACTTGGCCAATGAGAGCAAGCAGAGCTGTAGCCAAGCCAAGGCAACCAGGGCTTTGCCTTGCGCGTGTATCAAGCAACGGTGTTCACTACTCAATCTGAGGGCGTGTTTCATGCACTGCTTGCTGCAGGCCACCCTGGGCGCCAAAATACCTAGATTCAGCACTGATAGCAAGCCTCCATCTTGACTCCACTTTTAAATAACCAATTCCCCCTCATTTTGATGGAATTTAGGGTTGTTTTTTTTTAAACGCATTGTTCTTTAGTAAGTTTACAGTTAACCATTCATTATTCCTGAAATCACTTCATATCCTCTAATTGACATTCCCATACACGTTCTGTTTTCACCTGCATTTATGCTATGTGGCAATACTTGATCAGGAGTTTCAATTTCTTTAAAGATTTCTCTCCTCTTAATGATGGAAGACAAGTCTATTACAATGTTAACAGATCTATAAAACACACTCTGTCTCTAAAAAAGTTTTAAACTTTTTTAAAAAATATTTTTTTAAGGAAAAAGGAGAGAAATTATTAATTTGTAGTAGCGTATATCTATTTCCATGGTTACTTTACTTTACTATATATTGTCTTTTTTTCTTTCCCTTCCCCTTCTCCGTATTTAATTGTAATCTCTGGATATCACCAGTGCCATCATAGCCTGCTCTTCCTTTCCCCTGCAATTCTCCAACTGCTTTTTATAGTTAGCTCTCAGTTATCAAAAATGTTTTCTTGTTCAAGAACTATATTAAAAGGAGCAAATGATGTATATGGCAGTGGTTCACAATAAGGGCCACAAACAGATTCCAGGGGAGCTGCCAAACAGTGCCAGTGTCAGACACATTGGTACCCAGTACTGGACCCTGAGCAACTGAGTTTTGAAGGACCTTAAGCAATTACTTGTTTATGATTAAAATTTAACTGTTTGAACAAAGATAAAAAAGATAAGCACTTAAATGAATAGGAATGTCTATTTTTACTCATTCAGTTCAAAATTCTGTTTTTGTTAATACCTATTTAAAGCAAATGACTGAAACCTACAACAAATACGACAATTACCCAACTAGTCCTCCAACAAAATCAGAAGCTGAAGCTAAATGCTCCTTCTATTTCTAAAAGTTCAAAATCAAAAAAAGCAGAGAAAAAGTATACAGAAAACACACAGCATGTTCAACAGAACACACAAAAAGTATCAAAACAGGGTATAATCCTCTTTTAAAAAATCTGTTGTAGGATGTTTGACGATTAACAATCCAGGGCTTTTTGGAGAAGCAGTGTACGGCTGTGGAGGATTTTTAAGAGTGACCAGCCCCCTCTCCTTGTTCCCCTAACCAAGTAATATTTCCTAGTAACCTTTTAAAGTTATAAATAGATATACACGTTGTATCTGATGCTTGTAATTACGTAGTACACAATACCATTAAAAAAAGAACTTCATCACCATCCCCCACGTAACCCATAATCAACCTACATTAAAGAACAGATACCATTTATGAAAAAAAAAAATCAATTTTATGAGAGAATTAAACTGACCACCTGAAAGGCTCAGCCACCACTCCAGCTTTTGGAAAGCTATGTCCAAAACCACACAATTTTCTCTTTCAAACAAACAAAAGTAATGTGATGGATAAACAAACTGAAAAAGTCAATTTAAAAAAATGGGGACGGAATGCTCTGATGAAAATTGAACTTCCTGTAGGTCACTGTCATGTCTATTTAAAGAGTTGACTGGCAAAAGAGCTTCACTGTGTGCAAAATATACTGCTGAACTCATCCTGAAGGAGATTTAGGTGAAAATATGTGCCATTGCTTATTCTTTTTCTTTAATGTAGGTGCTGATGTCAGTGCTGTGCTGGTAGTTGGTGTTACGTTGCAGGTCAGGTCATTGGCACCATTATTGGTGGTTGGTGCCATCATTGTTTTCAGTGCCACTCCCAGTTCCAGACTTTTAAGTTGGTACCAGGGTTTTTCTTGGTGCTGTCCTGGGAGCTGCAGTTGGCACCACGTTTCCCAGTGGTGCCTCAGTGGGTGCTGTTGTTCTAAGGTTTTTGCATCATCTCTCTCTTCAGTGCCATGGTGGAAAAGGACAATTGTTGTTTGTCTCTCAAATCCGTGCACAGATGTTTCAAGTCCCTGGATGCCGTATCATGTTGTACCTGAGGAACTTAGTACTCTGTATCTAGTACTCTTAGATAGCATTTTGGAGGACCACCCTTTTCTTTGTCAGGATGGTATTTCTCTCTTTTTTGGAGTGTAGTCCTTTTTCTGTGAGGATGGCTTGTCCAGTCCCAAGTTCAAGGGATTTCTCCAGGACTATGAGCTTCAACCTCAGATCTTGCTCTCTCCTGGCCCTTGTTTTAAGGTTTTTACAGTGGGTTAAGATCTGTGGCACATCTGGTTCCTCAAGGCACCATACACATTGTGAGCAGCCATCCAATGCCAGCATGGCATCTATGCAAAAAGATAGGCATATCCTCAAACTCTAGCCTATTCTATTGAAAAGAAAAAAAAAATTAACAGGAATTTTTGTTTGCTTGTTTTTTGATAGAGAAAAGTTTGGCAAGGTAAATACTAACTAAACTACTATAGTTATGAGTAAAACCACTCTATTTTATAAAAACTATCCTAGTTAGATGACTTAGAGTAACCTCTGTTGGTTTGCTCCATCTTGGACCACTGACCGTTGAGAAAGAATAGAGAGGGTTGAGCCATGTGCATGCCAGCAGACGTACCAACAGCACTGTGCACACACAACCCAAACAACTATTGCTGCGAAGATCTCCAGTTGGCAACACCCAAAGTGGAGCACCCGCAGGGACATTATTCAAAAAAAAAAACCAAACAAACTAGCTATAACCACTTGAGAATGAAATCGTGGTCAGTGGATAGTTCTCTATAAACATTTGCTCAATGTGCAGCAGCAGTCAGAAAAATTGATGGATTAGGAACCATCAAGAAAGTGATAGTAATTAGAGAAGATATAATGCAGCTATACGAGTCCATGGTATGCCCATACCTACATACTGCATGCAGGTCATTCCATACCAAAGCAATATAATGGAATCAAGGGAAGCATTCTTCCATTACCTTGGTTGCATCTACATTCGGGGTTAAGCCAGTAGAGCTACAGCACTCGTGGGGTGTGGATTTTTCACACCCTGACCACCATAGCTGTGTCAAATAAACTTTTTAGTGATTGAATCTAGCTTTTCTGCTCATGAACATGTCCAACAGATTAAAAATGATTAAAAAAATGTATGCATATGGTGCAAATCCCCCACTAAACTAAACATACTTCAGGTTTTTAGTACCTATCTGAATCTTATTTTTAAATGCCTCTAGTACAGGGGTGTCAAAATCATTCAATGTGGGGGGCCATAGTGGAGGGCAGGACACCTCTTGTGGGCCATGTGTCCACATGAGCTCCTCCTCCCTTTCCCCAGCCACATTTGGAGTGCCCTGGACTCCTTCCCCCACCACCACCACCCTGAAGGCTCTCCCACACCTTCCCTTTCCCCTACCCTGTGGGCTCCCCTTTGCCATGCTAGCTCCCTGACCCCCCTTCTCCTATTTTGAGAGTCCCGGACCACTCTTCCACTGCTTGGCCACTCCCAAACCTCCTCTTCTCTTTCCCTTTCCACTTGTCTTACTGTTCTGACAGCAGGCAAACAGTCTCACTCACAGCCACAGGCAGGCTGTGATCCTGCCTCACCCCGCCCCACCCACTCACTGTCAGTCATTCAGCATGGTAGCCTTTGGTTGGCTCAGTCTTGGCTGGCATTTGATTGGCTTGTTCCCATGTGGGCCTCAGGCACTTTTGCTTTTTCTTATCTGTGACTCATGCAATGTGCAGTCAATCAGATTAGCATGCCAACTGACTGACAAGGAACGTTTGGGGTGGAAGACAGTGCAGTGGCTCTCTGGGAGCCAGCCCAGCCTGCTGTGACTAAGACGCTGATTGGTTGGCAGACCACAGCAAAGCTGAGCCAGGATTGGCTAGAGTGCTTCCTTTTTTCCCCGCTGTGTTATGACTCACTCACGTGATCTGAGTCACAAGCATGCTTAACCCTGCTCTCCCAGAGGCAGCGTATCTTTGTTGTTTGCTCCTGCTGCAGAATGCTCCCAGGCCCAGCCGAGGCAGCAGCTCCACAGGCCAGATCAGTGCCCTTGGCGGGCTGGATCTGGCCCACAGGCCGAAAGTTTGACACTCCTGCTCTAGTAGGTTTACGTGCATTTAAGTAAACAAGTTGATGGCCTATCTGGGAGGCAGACAGCACACTAACAAGGTGAACTTCCAGACCTTTTGTAGTTACTGGGATTGTTTGCAATGGATTTCACCCTAGCCTTTGCCTTTTCACTTGTTTATAAACTTTTCCTATAATGATATGGAACAAAAATTGCATGTGCCCACTATTCATTGTTTAAACTTCCCAGTGCCTTAAATCCAGTAGTACGAGGAAGCATTAAACATCTCTGAGGAACTAGTAAACTTAATTTATTTGGTTTACTAACACTGCTCTATGGGTTGAGTAACCTTTTCATGAACAGAGAGACAGATGTTTATCATCAATATACGCCTGTATTCATTAAATCTCAGTTCTTGATAGCTTCCAACAGAGTACTGCCAAAGATGAAATCCTTTAAAAATATCTCCTGCTATTCAAGAAAGTCACATTACTTGTTTTGGAAAAGTAGACATCTCTATGAAGACACAACTGCCATCCACAGCAAGAGCACAGTTACTGGTCTGTTCATGGACAGCAAAGAACAATTGGTTTTGGTTACATTATTATATTGAATGCCTAAACAAACAAGCAATGGACACATGACAAATGCCACAGACAAACTTTCAACAGCCTGCAACTTGTAACCAAGGATGAACCACTTAAGGAAAATGGCTTCAATATGAAGTCACATAAGCCAAGATTTACTCTCCCTCAAAAACTCACTGCATCCCTAACATAAGCGAGATTTTAAAACCAGCACCGTGCACTATATTATGGAAACCAAAGTATTATTAAGAAAGGAGAGAACAAAAAACATTTTGCTTACTTGAGGTTCTGGTGTATGTGCTGAGTCACTCGACCACTTGGATAACACAAGGGTTTATAACCTAGAGTCATTCAGGAAAAATACTATATTGACTAGCCTTAATCAACTAATCTGGGGGAAGAAGGGTTTCAAAGTCAACCTGCCAGCACAATGCAGCATGGACGGACACAAGGAGCACAAACACACACAAACACACAAAAAGGAAGAATACATCCTTATCCTCCTTTCCACACAGTCCATTGCAGTTGGGAGAGAGAAGGAGGACATAGTTAAGAAGCCCTAAACACAGAGCCAGTGTGCCAACCAGGACAACTAACTGAAATATAATCCACGTCTTTCAAATGAAATCAGATCGCAAAAAAAAAAATCAAAAAATTTTTAAAAAATACTGCCAACATCATAATCAGCCTCCATTAAGAAAGCAATGCTTGAGCCTTTCCTTTTGACACACCTTCAATAATTATGCTGCCCAAACTACAACCGCTGCAATCACCTGTACAACCTCCCTGCCTCCAACTGGTTACACAGTGTTGCAACATGTCTTTAGCTGGAATTTTTTCTATTGATACTGCACAAATGATAGAATCCCAGCTCACACTCAGCTATATGTGAAGTACCAGGTCTTAAAAAAAGTAGTGTTTATTTTTAACATGTAGAGGATCTGCGTTAGAAATTGATTTAGTGTTTGTCCAGTAACACTCAGGAGATTTAATCCAAGTATCAAAGTCTAAATTTAGCATTAAATCCCTGTGTGGCTGCTGTCATTCAGAATTTAAATAGCCTTTATCTGGTTTAGCTTCATTCACTGTGACCATGTCTACATGACATAGTTAAATTGACTTAAGTTATGTGAATGATCATAAGCTGTTTTAATTACATCAGTTGTGCAAATCCACACTACACTTCCTCCCAAGAGGTAGCTGTGTTAGACTAGTTCAGCAAAACAAGAAGTCCTGTGGCACTTTTAAAGATTAACAAATTTATTTATCGCCTGATAATTTGTTAGTCTTTAAAAGTGCCACAGGACTCCTTGTTTGTTTTACAACACATACTATGTCAGCAGAATGCATCCACATTCACTGCTTTCACACATCAACAGAGCGCTGCTTCATGGGTACCTACTCCACTGTGCTGCTTGCCACCTTCTGCCTTTGGGAGCTCTGGAAAAGGATCACAGTGCACCACAGGGGCATGCTCATGTCCCTTGATGTAATTCTTTCTGTATCATCATTCCATAACCTTTCAACTTTGTTTTGCACCACTTTTCAACAACCCCCATAAACTGCACACCTGGCACCTCTGTCTGACAGCATGGATTCTGTTGACCAGTCTAGTGCTGAACATTATGAACACAACACGGCTGGTCGTGCACTATTTCATGAGCCACGTCACAGAGTTAATAGATGGTGCCTTCCCTGCTTTCTGCCACGGAACCAAATAATTCAAGATATCTGATGACATCCACAGAACAGATGCAAATTGTGATCTAGTGGCACTAGGCTCTGTAAACAAACACTGAGAGGTGGGATAGCATCATAATACATGCATAATTTTCCAATGCACAAACCCATCTTCCTAAAATGTGTACAGCACTAACCCAGTAATGCAGTGTAAGAACACCAGACTGAGAGCTACCCTCACAGTGGAAAAGTGAGTGGCAATCACTGTGCAGAAATTGGCAAATCCAGACTGCTACCAGTCACTCACGAATCAGTTTGGAGTTGGAAAAGCCATCATGTTAGTTGCAGTGATGAAAGTGTGCAGGGCTATTAATTGTTTCCTGTGACAAAGGACTGCGACTCTGTCTTAGGTAACACTTGTGGTAGAATGACTATATCCAATCAGATAAGAAATGTGAGTAAAGCCACATTAAGATATTTGCACACTAATGCGAGGAACCTGCACAACAAAATGGAGAAACCAGAGCTACTGGTGCAGTAAGTGAAACCAGGTATTACAGGGCTAACAAAAACACAGTAGAATAGGAATCAGGGGACTCGATGCAATGACCTTTCATGGTCTCTTTCAGTTTCTACGATTATATGAATAGAAGTTATGACTAGAATATAGGTACTAAAGAGGATATGCTGTTTAGGAAAGACAGAAATAGGAAAGATGGTGGAGTAGCACTGAATATCAATGATGAAGTAGATTGCAAAGAAATTAGAAATGATGGAATGACTACGACAGAGCATCTGGGCAAAAACTACTTTGGGAAAGAAAGCTACAAGATTCCTCTAAAATTTTTAATAAAGTAAATACTACAAGAATACGTGGATTATGCAGGACTTTAATTTCCCAAATATAGACTGGAGGACAAGTGCTGGTAATTATTATAGGGCCTAGATCTTCCTGGATGTGACAGCTGACAGATTCATTCATCAAACAGATGCTGAACCAACCAGACGGCATGCCATTTTAGATTTGGTACTGGTCAGTAGTGAGAACATCAAAGAAAGAGTTGTAGGGGACAACCTTGGTTTGGGCAACCATGAACTAATTCAGTTCAAACTACATGGAAGAACAAACAAAAATACATCTGTGACCAATAGATCCAAAAGCTTCAGTGTAATCTACAGAGGAACACATCTGCTGAGGAAAGCTGGCATGGTCAATGGAGGAGACACCTTATAACCTAAACACAGTGAGCAAACAGGAATAGAAAATTTCAAAAATTGCCAGGCCTTTAAACAGTGGATGGGCACACACATGCAGGACACCAAAGCTGTATTATGTGACACCCCCTGGAGGCCAATTAGGGCAAAATAACCAACACAGTGTCTACAACAGGGGTTCTCAGACAGGGAAGTCATGCCTCTATGGGGGTCTAGAGATTATTATGGGGAGAAGGGGAGACAAGCTGTCAGACCCATGCATGGTGGGGCTCTGGATGGCCAGTGAAGAGCAGCTGCTGGCCAGTTGCTTAGCTATGAAGGTAGCACAGCTCGCAGCAGCAGCGTAGAAGTGAGAGAGGCATGGCATAGGAGGGTCATCACACCCTGAAATATTTTCAAATGAGGTCCCAGCAAAAAAAGGTTTGAGAATTCCTGGTCTACACTGATGCTGCGTCAATCAAACTAAGTCACAAAAAGTCCCATGCCTATTGTTGAGGTGGTTCTTTGGTTGGCACAGCGAGGGAGTTACATTGCCAGAAGTATTTCAGTGTGCACACCTCCTCTGTTTTGTTGACAAAACTGTCTAGTATAAACAAGGCCTTCAAGTGCATTAAGCTAAATAAATTAAAGCCCACTTAAAATCTTAAATATGAGTTAATCCCCTGCAAGGATGCTGACACACTTTGTATTCACACCTTTAGTTAATTTAGAAAAACTATCCTGAGATTTCTATGTGTAAACAAGCTGCTACTTATGCTCATGCAGACCTCTGTGTGGACACACATCAGATTACAACTGGTTATATTTTTTCAGTTTATGCCTGTACATTAATCAATCCAAGCTAAACTGATGTAACTTAGGTTTAAGTCTTTGACGGATGTCCACCCAGAGCTATTCCCACCAGTTTGTCACTCTTTTATATTACATGTTTTATTACAATGGTGTATGATGTGGAGTAGTAGCAGAATTGCTCCCATCCCCATGAGTTTTGACTAATTATGCAGATCTTAGTTCTAATAGAAGCAAAAGGAGGAAAATTTCTAATATATTGCATGTTAAGTATTAGAATCGCAATATTGAGAGTATTAACTATGTAAGTTTGCTATTCAGTCTCATGAAATCCAGTTTTGTTAAGCAAGCAATTATGAATCAACAATACAGCAGTGCAAGTACTAAAAGTAGCTCTGCAATATTTTTTCAAACTCCTTCCCTGACACCAAGTAAGCACATTTATGCAGGTTGGTTAATTTAGGGAAAATATGGCTATCCAACCGTTTGTTTTTTGACTTCGGAAAGTATGAGGTAGTGCTGAAGACAGAACATATGATTCTACTTGAGTCAAGTTATGCTAGACTAAGAAAGGGGGAAAAAAACCACATCACTGTTCCCTAGTACTTGCTGTTTTCAACCTGTAAATCAAGCTTAATCCCAGTTACTAGTAATTAACTAAAAGTAATGACCAGGCTTTAGAGTGACAGATTGTATTCTGGGGTGGAAAGCAACATTATAGAAAAGTGATTTAATATATTTTACTACTTGAGAATATATTGCAAAGAGGGACAACATGTTAAATTAACTGCTGAAACAAGCTCACAATTTAGCATATTGAGTGTTCCAAAATGTGAGACCACATGAGAAGCTTGTCTGAGATAGTAATATTTTACAATAGCACAGCTCTTTTCTTCTTGAAGTGCTTTATGAACAAGATTTACTTCACTCACAACTGAAATGCATCTCTCTGAAGTGAAAGAACAGTTGCTGGACTAATAAAAAGCAAAACTACATTGCCAGCAGAGGTGATAATTTAGGCAAGAAATCAGAAATGTATCTACAATCAAAATTCCACAGGACGTTCACTCTTTACACAAACGCACACCTCACCTCAGTTTTAGGTCTGCTATGAAAGACTAATCTGCCAGCTAGTCTTCTGCCCAGGAAGAACTAACCACACACAAGTTTCTTTCAGGACTTCCTGTCAGAGAACAGTTTATTAATTCAACTGGGGGTGGGGGAGGGCCCTCAAAGTAACACCAAACAAAATAAACAAGGAGTCCTGTGACACTTAAAGACTAACAAATATACTCACTGCAGGAGCTTTTGTGGGAGAAAATCGCACTTCATCAAACACTTTGAAGATAGAGGGCGTCTTGTATTGTTTATGGTATTATGGTAAAAAGCTTATCATGTTAGTTTTAAAAATATATCAACTTTCAGATTTTCTTGTCGGCAAAAACTAAAATGCAAGGAACAAGAGGGAAAGTTAAGAATTTATTTCTGACTCAGGCATGGCAAAATCAAGCTTTTTCAGTCCCTGGTCGGAGTACAACTGCCTCTATTTAGTTTTGGTCTTAATAGCCTGACAGCAAACAAACTCCCATGTGAAAACATGACAGTCAATTAGGTATATAGGTCCTAATAGGAAGGTAACCCAAATACACAGGAATGTGGCTGAACAAAGGTGAAAATCAATTTCCTCATGGGAGTGTACAACCATCAAGGGCAAGAAGGTAAGTTTAGAAATTATTTCTGACTCAGGCATGACAAAGTAAAGCTCTTTCATCCCCTGATCAAAGTACAACCACCTGGGTGAAGGGTTACTTTTGTATAATTTATCTTTAAAGTTATCTGTTTTGTATTTTCACTTGTTCAGAACAAAACGACTTTAAACCTGGACTTTCTCCCTTGGAAGCTCTATTTTCCTGGTTCATACAAAGCTAGAGCTCAGCCACAGGATCTAAAAGAGCAACTTGTTAATTCTGTTTTCAGATTCAATAAAAGTTAACATGTTTTACCTGAAGTATAGTTGTTCATATACACGTCTTGCTCTCCCCTATATGTTTTACTACCTTCTAAGAAAGTTCATTGCATACACTATTTTCAAACAGCTCCAGTCACTGGATAACAAACAACAGCTGATAATTTTACTTAGGCGGTACCAAATGAAACAAATTGTCAACATACATTTAAGAATATGAATTTGTTCATTCATATACTGTATACACATGTAACTTCCATTATCTAAACAGAGAGGATATATATTTATCAAAGAGAAAAAGTTTTAAATCCACCAATAACAAGGTCGCACTCATAAAACTCTCAATGAAGGTGTGTAAAACATGTTTGGGGCAAGCCCCATGCTGAGCTAGGTTCAAAGGTAACAGGAAAAATAAGACCCTGTTGGAGAAGAAAAAATATCTACTGCAAGATGTTTGCTCAGAACATTAAAACTGGTATCCAAATAAGCTGACAGTTGTATAAGATGTTTTCATAACCTTTCTTACAAGATTTCAGAATTCATGTGAACTTCAATGACTTAAGGAAACTGAATGTGTATGCATCTCCCCCACAATCACAAACAAAACCAGAATTTGGTTACTGTGGTAAGTTAATCAGAAGAATAGCTGGAATTTTCGCTGCTGCTACATATACCTGTGGTTAAAAGACAGTCTCTCTATATTTCTCCCACACAAGGTAAATATTTCCACTCATTTTTCAATATTCAAGACTGAAAAATCCACTTTTCTATGGAAAACAGGAATCTCTCGAGGGCAAGTCTCATCATCTTCTGAATCTGAGTTTTTTATTTTATATTATACTAGCAGAAATACCCGACATCACCTAGGGAAAAATACAGCAAAACGTGAAGAACCAACTACATCAATTACATTAACATAGCATATATTATTGGAAATACTTTTCTCATATATTACTTTAAGACATTAACATAGCTAGTGATGTGCTTACAAAACACACTGACATTTAACTCATTTCTTAACAACAAAAGGTCCGGTGAATGAACTACATAAATTACTTTAACAACATTTTTATTGGAAATACTTTTTCTTTTATCATATTACTTTAAGAAAGTAACATAGCTAATGCTGTGCTTACAAAATGCATTTACATTTACCGTAACTCATTGCCTGATAAACAATATTTATTTTTCTTCCTTGAGCAAGAACATAAAAATTTTTCCCCATTCCAACTCCTGAAGTAGCAACATACAGTTGGCCATGACTGAAGCAGTCGAACCTCAAATCTACTCCAGCAATTTTGAATGTCTGTCCAAGAGATTTGTTAAGAGACATGGCAAATACTAGTTGGAGGGGGAACTATAATCTTGTGAATTGGTATGGTATATCTGTAGGTATCACAGGTATTAGTACATCTTAGTATTAGTTTGTGACACGCTCAAGAGAAAAAAGTTCAGCAAATGCCTATGATCAGGTGTTACTAAATGCAAATTATCTGTGGGCCCAATTGTAGCTCTGAGGGAACCGATTTTGAGATCTAATCAATCCAGTTATTTAAATTAGGAAATCAGTAGTATCCATTCAAAATTTTGTGTTTCTAACTCTTACCATTTCAGAGATCTTTTGGGACAAACTAACAAAAAAACAACCAACCTTTCAAAAATTATTATATAAGCCCAAAGATAACCTTCCAAATGTAAACACAATATAGAGGTCTCTAACAAACTTTTGTATTAGTTTTTTATACCATCTGTTTATAATATAAGCACACACACTCATACATATAAAACAGTATATTAAATGTTTATCATAGAAGTCTCTGTACATGAACACTCATATTCCTATCAAGATGAGGAAATACAGATAATAATACAACTTTCTTCCATTCTAAAGATAATGAAAACAGAATGATCAGGCTCTGTGTTACACATCATAAAGCATCATGTATCACCCATTTCATCGTTTTAAGTTTTTTTGGGTTTTGTTTTGTTTTTCCTTTCAGCTATGGTCTCCCTGAGTGCAGTACAACTGAATCAGATCACTTTACCTACAAATTTATTCCTACACACAAATTTAGTTGCTTTATCCTTATTAATCTACTCAATTTGTCATTTTGCAATTGAAAGGTAACCTGCAAAGCAGGGACAATTACCCTCTTGAGGTGATGGATTTTCTACAGCAACAGAAAAACCCCATTTTGTCACTGTACTATGGCCAGGTCTACACGACAGTCAGTCAAAACAAACAAGGAGTTCCGTGGCACTTAAGAAGACCAACGCATAAACTTTCATGAGCATAACTCACTTCCTCAGGTACATGAAATGAAAACTGCAGTATTTTAGGTATATACACACACACACACGGATGAGTCACAAGGTCAATTTTTAAGCAATCTTTAAACATTCTCACTTTTTCATCAGTTGCTATTAATGACCCACATCCAAACTGTCTGAATCAAAACAACTTGTTTGTTTTGCTGAAAAAGACTAACACAGCTACCTCTTGGAAATGGGTTGAACTGACCTGGTGACTCATCCTCCTCTGAGTGCGTGTATATATACCTAACACACTATATTTTTCATTTCATTACTCTGAGGAAGTGGGTTATGCCCACAAAAGCTTATGCATTAAAACAAATTTGTTAGTCTTTATCAGTGTGTTATACCAAAAAGGGCACCCAGGAGAGCACCCCCTAATAAAAAGAAAAGACTAGCAGGATCTTATTCAGGGGGACAAGGCAATATGCCACATTTATTGTAAATAAGTAATAGCAAAAGGCAGTGACACACACACACACAGTTCTGCAACCTGGTATGATATAATTACCAGTCCTTTCATGTGTTGCTTGAGCCAGCCTAGCGGCCAACTAGGCTGGGCACAAGGAGGGAGCCAGGCCTGTCGGTTGCAATCCGATGCTCCAACATGACAGTTGCAGAATGAGACCCCAAAGTTGTCATGTTCTCACTCATCTTTTATACTTGCTGGCCCTCAGGTAAGCCTATGGGATTTGCTGTGTCATGTAGCCTCAGGGTTCCTGTGAGATCATTGGTCACCAGTCACTTCAGACTTGATTGTATTTTGTTCTTTCTTTCTGGGGTGGCTCTTTCTGTTTACTTTAATCAGAGATGTCTGCATTGTTCACCCAGTTAGATGGTACTTATGGTTCATCAGGACAAACTGGCAGTTGAGACTGGCCTCTTCACACACACACCCTTCATTCCACATTTAAATGAACATACACAGCATACGCTTAAACCAGATTTCATCAAGTATCCAAAATGGAGTTCAGTGTTTAAGCAGGAGTTCCAAACTGACAATAAGGAGTTGTTGTTGGACATTGGTTATAATGTCTATTACACATGGTTACAAAATTATTTTACTTATGACACTGAAAGACATATACACAACATTAACTAACATATACTTTAAAGGTAAATGTAATTCATTATCCGTCTGTCCCCGTACGTTATCTGTCTGTGCCCCACAAGCGCCACAGGACTCTGACTGCTTTGCTGAAACAGACTAACGCAGCTACCTCTCTAAAACTTGTCACTAACTACAGTTATGCTGACACCAGGCAGCTTACATCAACCTAACCACATTAGGTGTCCACAATACAATTTTGTTCACACTGACATAAATACCCTGCTATGTTGAAACAATGACTCCATTGCCTCAAGCCACAGAGTCAGTGTGGATGTAATTAGGTCAACACAGCAGTGCTGTAGACCCAAGGTGTCAAACTCATTCGGTGACAGGGGCAGGACACTTGATGTGGGCCTATGGAGGCCCCCTGCCTCAGGCTGGTTAGCCCAGAGGCTGGGCTCTGCACCCCGACCCCACCCCTTGCCTATTCCCCACACCCTCATGCTCTGCTCCCTTGCCCTGTGCAGCCCTTCCCCCCTGCAGACTGTTGGTGGGGTGGCTGCACCATCCCTCCCAAATGCAGTTCTACCATCTGAGTGGCAGGCTACTGCAGTTACCTTTCAGCAGCCTGCCTGCCCAGCCTGGAAACAGCCCAAGGGCAGGGCAAGACTACCTCAGACCGTGACCGCTGGCCCCCTCAGCTTCACCAGCCTGTGGCCCTCCTGCAGTCCCCCTTCCACAGCGCTGGCCTGGCCAGAGGATCAGAACCCCTAACACCACCTCCAGTGGGGGGGGAAGAGGAATGGGGAGGTCCCACAAGGGTGGGCAGCCTTGGGGCCCCCGGAACCTGATCCAGTCCTGCGCCAGAGGGGCAACAGTGCAGGAAGAGGAGTTCAGGGCCAGAGGTTGCCCTCCCTCCACAGCAGAATAGGCAGTGTTCCTGCAACTGGCCACCCCATCCCAGGGGATGGAGATCAGCCAGCATCTGCCTGCTGCTTTTTGAGCGGGGGGGGGGGGGGGGGAGGTTGCTTGGAAAGGGCCCATTCAGTGGAGTCTGGGCTGCTTCCCTCCCCCAACCCCTGTGGTGAATGCGCCTTCTGCACAGGGCCAGGGCAAGGTGGTCTCCATTCAGTGCTGAGGGGGTCAGGGCAAAGCAACCCATACTCCACTGAACAGGCCCTCTCCAGGCCCTGCCCCTGAAAGCAGAAGCCAGACCCATGCCATTCTCCACCCCCTGGGGCAGGGTGGCCGGCTGAGGCAGGGCAGGAAGGAATGTTGCCACTCCACTGTGGAAGGCCTCTGGCCTCGTTCCCCCGCACCCCCTAGCACTGTTCCCCCTCCAGCACAGGGCTGCCAATAATCTGGTCTGCATGCTAGAGGAGGAGAGAGACAGAGCTGGCTAGACCGGCCCAGAGGCTGGGGTCCTTGCTCCCATCCCACCCCAGGGCTGGCTGCTCCACCCATAGGGTCAAGGCCATCCCTAGGGGGGGCGCGGGGCCTCAGGCAAATCGCCCTTTGCAGGGCCCGCTACAACCCTCCATGGCCCTTGGGGGCAGGGTCAACTGGCCCAGGGCAGGGGAAGGCCCCTGGGCTGGCTGGCTGATGCCAGGGATAGGGCAAGCCACCCAAAAGGGCGGCCCATTTCAGCGCTGCCTGTCTGGCCAGCCTCCCTCCCCACCACACACACTGCTCTCAGCTCTGTGCTGGAGCAGTGGCGAGGAGGCAGGAGGCAGTGCAGCCAGGGAGGGGGGTAGTGATACCGGCTCTGCGCTGCCTCTGGCCCCCTCCCCACTGCTCCTGCACAGAGCTGAGAGCAGCACACGTAGTGGGGAAAGGGGGTGGCCGGATCAGCAGCGCTGAACCAGGCCATCCTTTTGGCTGGCTTGCCTGGTCCCCAGAATGGGGGGGAAGGGGCAGCTGTGTGGGCCCCACAGGGCCTCCCAAAGCATGGGGCCCTGCATGGCTGCCCCAATTACCCTACACTAAGGACAGCCCTGTCTAGGGTTAGGGCAGGCTGGCCCAGAGGCTGAGCTGTAAGCTCCAGCCCCACCCCTTGCCTGGCTGCCAGGACAGCGTGGGGCACAGGGAGGTCACCCCATTCTCCCACCTTCCCCCCCCCCAGGGATGGTAGGACAAATTGGACATGCCCGCAGGCTGGATCCGCCCAGTTGTCTGTAACTTTGACACCCCTGCGGCAGACACTGTGTTCCTGACATCAACCTACTTGCTTTCAGAGTACTTATAGTGAGGACTTGCACTGTTGATAAAACAAGTGTAGTTTGGACAAGCAAAAAACAATCTAATTACTGTGGTACCTGTACGCCAACATAACTGAGGTTGACGTAATTCTTTAGTGTGGATATGCCCTAAGTGTCGACACTACAGTGGCATACCCACAGCACCACAGCTGTGCCACTGGAAACATCTCCTAAATCTGGAGAGACAAATCAATAGCTCAGAAGCGCGAACGCCTCCTATTCACTGCAATTAGGCTAAGTACGAACACAGGCTAGGTTTACAAAATGAGCTACAGGTGCATTCCCCTGCTACTGTACACACACACACACACACACACACACACACACACACACACACACACA
>ML683700.1:9178-55527 GCA_007922195.1 Podocnemis expansa | reverse complement strand
ACACACACACACACACACACACACACACACACACACACACACACACAGAGTTTGCTCTCTCATCAAGACAGGACACAAGCTTCCACAGTAGCACAAGGGGGAGTAGTGGAGGCACATCGAGTACATAACCTGTTTCAAGTTGATTTGTACTCAGCACAGCTCAGCTGTGCCTCCACTGCCACAAGCTGAGCTCCATTGGTTATGCTGCTATTTATATTCATGCTAACTCAAAAAAAAGCTAGCAGGAGTATGCAAACATGAGCTGGGGTTGCTCACACCTCAAACTTTCATCCAAAACACACCACACAATCCATTGTCTACAGTGGCAATTTGCAACCTGTGGCCAGTGGACCACCAGTGGTCTCTAAGAGCACTGCAGGTGATCCAGGGTGGAACAGGTCAGGAAAAGTGCAGCTGGAGCTGGGGTGCACAAGGCCACAGAGGACAGGGTCATAGTAAGGAGCATGGGGTGGGGAGAACAGGGCTGCAGGAGCGGTAACAGGCTCATAGCAGCGGAGAGCAGGAGGCCAGGTGGGTGGGGCTTAAGAGCCCTGTGGCAGAACAATGGAAGACAGGGGGCACAGTAAGACACTGGAGGATGAGGAGCACAGGGCTACACTGCACGTGATGCACAGGGCAGGAAAAGCAGGCAGCTAGTGTGGTAAGGGGCTTCTGGCCAAGGAGTGCAGGCCTGCGAGAGGACAGGGACACAGTAAAGAGCTTGGGGCCAGGAAATGCAGGGTCCTGAGGGAGGGGGGCATGGTAAAGAGCTCAGGACCAGGGAGTGCAGGGTGGTGGTCTGAAAAAGCTTTTGATGATGATGTAGTGGTCCACATAAAGAAAAAGGTTGGGAACCACTGGTCTACAGCCAATCCCTAAGATATAACCACATTTGCTCCAGTCTCTCAGAGACAGACACCTTCAGGATCTCTATCAAGCACTCTTAAAACTACAATACCCATCTGCACAAGTTAAAAAAAAAAAAAAAAAAAAAAAAACAACTGATGGACAGAGCCATGTGGATATTCCGAAGTCAACTGCTACAGGAGAACCCCAAGAAAAACAAAAGAACGCCCCCGGTCGTCACATACAACCCCCAAGTCAGACCTCTATGATGACCCCACACTTTCTAAAGCCTTGGGGATAGACCTCTCCTCGTCTACAGACGACCCCATAACCTTAAAACAGATACTCATCAGAAACTGCAGACCTAACAACAGAAACATTAAAGCAGGCACACACCCTGCAACAAGCCATGCTGCCAACTTTGCCCACGTATCTGCACAAAAAAAGACACCATCATAGGACCTAATTAAGCCAGCTACTCCATCACAGGCTCATTCACCTGCTCATCCACCAATGTGATTTATACCATCATATGCAAGAAATACCCCCCACACTTTATACATTGAACAAACAGGACAATCTCTGCACAAAAAGAATAAATTGGCGCAAAACTGAAATCAGAAATCACAACATTCAAACCACATCATTCAAAAACCACTAGCTGAGCACTTCAATCTTCCTAATCAGTCTGTCGACTGTTCATTAACAACTGTGCTCAAGCAAATGGGTAACACATCGAGACTTCAAAGAGAAACTGCAGAACTGGAATTTATATGCAGATTTGACTGTGCAAAAGCAGGATTAGATTATGACTATCGATTTTTTTTTCCTATTACAAGCAGATGATTTGACCTCATCTGCCTCTATGTGTTGTTTCCCACTGTTTGAATCTTAACTGTTTTGATTTGCTGTTACACCATGACCTGATCCCATGACTTAGGCTCCCTTGCATTTATTTTCCTCCCATTCTGTAAGTTCCCCCATTTTCAAAGAGTCTGATGAAGTGGGATTTTCTCCCACAAAAGCTCATGCAATAAATAAGTTTCTTAGTCATTAAGTGCCACAGGACTCCCTGCTCATTTTTTCAAATACCACTCTGACACATGGAATAAATGAACCAGAGTTGGGCCAAGAAAGGTATCCAAGTTCCACTAAGAACCAAGACCAAGATACAAAGCATAGCCCAGATAGGCATTTAATGTCTCACAAGGGATAATCAAGCACAAAATACCCACAGGGACAGCTGAACCCAACTGAAGGGGAGCAAAGCCCAACTTCCAAGGTGCCCAAGAAAGCACTGAAGCCACACCAACATGGAGCCAAAACTGAAGAGTGTGGCAGATCCCAGCCAAATAAGACTTTATTTTGCATATTTGCAGTCTACTGCGAACGGAGTCTCTCCAAGTAATCAGAACTTGGTTTGGGGATGAAACATAGAATGCCAGTACTTCCCCCCCACCCCCGGGCACACCCCAGTATGATTCCTGGCATCAACATAATGCAGGACAAAGGCAGACAAGTTCAGTGTGTAAAGCCGTGAATGACTTTGAGGGCTAAGGCAAACATTTTATGTTTTATATAGGGCAGGACAGCAAGTACAGAGATTCAAAGAGGGGGATGAAGTGGTCACACCAATCAGCAAGTGAACCCAAATATGAAGAGAATTTCCAGCTTAACTGTCTTTCTGGATGCGGCAAAAAGATTTTCTTGGATATGCCAACCCATCCCCCTCTTTTTTTTTTCCGGTATGCACAGAACTCTTACCTTGGTCTGTGCCTAAGGAACAGAGATAGGCAGCAGTATGAACCATACTGACAAAAAAAAATTAAATTTGATTTTTCTAGCACTTTCCTTTGAAGAATACTTTCTCCACTGAAGTGAACCATCTCTTCATCTTCAAAAAGGATTTGGGTAGGTGGTTCTGTGTGTATTGGACATTTTATATTGTTTCATAAGCTGTCATTTAAAGTGTTCTCAGCTCGGATCAACTATGGTTAAGGGAAGAATATATCTTTACCCTGTATCTGTGTAGTGTGCATAAACCAGGACAGCTTCTATCTTAAAAGGCAGTGACATCCTAGAAGTACAGAAAGTATTAAAACATATACCAGGAAAGCCAACAGTACATGGGATTGAAGTAGAATGTAAACAGCGCCAAAAGAACAAGTCTCTTACTAATTATCTTTAAAAATCTTAAGATGCTTATTCTGCATCAGTCTGGCTCTGAACTTTGCACCAAGCAAAAAAAAAGCTCATCTATTTTTTTTTTCTCCAAATGGATTTTAATGATTATCTGACAGCAATGGAAATAGTTTGAGTAAATGGCTTGAGTAAGTTGCTATTACAGAGTGACCCGTTCCCATGACTTACACTCCCCTGCATTTATTTTCCTCCCATTCTGTAAGTTCCCCCCATCTTCTAAGCATCCGATGAAATGGAATTATCTCCCACGAAAGCTCATGCAATAAATCAATTTGCTAGTCTGTAAGAGCCATAGGAATCCTTGTTTTTTGTTTTTGTGGGTTTGCTTTTTTTTTTAGTAAATAGAACACTACTGTTTTCTTTATACTATAAATATACTACGTATTCACCGAGTTAACAAATAGTAAGGTGTGCTACTAACAGTTGGGACCTATATGTGCTAGCCTGGCACTTGAGAGACCTGGATTCAACTCCTTGCTCCATCAGACTTCCTTAAGCGATCTTACTTCAATACATCTTTTCCTGAGTCAACAACTTTTATTGTCAAATTAATCCTGAACCTGATAAAAGAAAGGCTTGGGGGGGGGGGGGGTGTCTAGCATCCTATTCTCAGCCCCCTTACATTCAGAGAGCATGATGCAAGACCTAGGATGACCTTCAGGCCATGTTATGTTTGCAGGGCTGGCAGGTTTTTGTTTGTTTGTTTGTTTTTAAGGTATTTGATAAAGAAATCATGGAAAAAAGTATGGACTCTGGAATCTATTGCTAGAAGAGCCATTTTTGTACAGTCATATTTCAGAGAAAAACCACAACTAACATTTTACACACAATATAGGGATAAAGACAACAAACTTGCTTTCTTGATTACTGCTTATATAGTACATAAGTAAGCTGAATTTACTCTAAATCCCCTTGAATACAGTATTGAAGCTGAAACAGCTAACTAATTTGAACAGTTTCCAGATGAGAGAGAAGGGCAAGATTATAGCTTTTTCAAGACCAACTGCTACTATTTTTGTTCAGCATATGGTAACAGAATGCAAGTTATACATTCATGATATTCCACTATACAGACTATAGTTTACAAGATGCTTTTGTTTAATAAAATTTATTCAGCTGGCAAACATACAAAATGTTACTGTTTTTTCATACTGTCTTTTTAAATATTTCTAGTTTTTTAAATTAAAAGCAAAGCAGCACAAGTGGCAAACCATCTACTACAGAAGTATTTATCAGGGGTTATTGAGACATTGAGTGTGTTTTCAGATACAATTAGGCATGTAATTCCAATCAGAAGTCAATCATTAAGGTCTTTTCCTTAAATCTAACCTCATGTCTTTTCCTCTAAAAGCCAAAATCCAAAAAGCTAACATTTTTATTTATCAACTGTTGAACTATTTGAGATACACATCCCTCCTGTGAAAAGTTTACCATCATGTCCCTAAAACACATGGGATTGACATACCGTATATAAGAAGAGTCGTACCATATGACAGCCTGTTTACCCAGATCAATAGCCTGACGGTCTAAAAATTAAGAATCATTCGTTATTTGTTGGATGAGACAACGTGATCACTCAAAACCAGGGGTCTCAAACACACGGCCCATGGACCACATGCGACCCCTAAGCCATTTCCTGTGGCCCACAATGACACAATCATTACCGATATTTGCAATATTATTGTATGGAAAGGTTTCAGTGGTGCAACCCTCAGGCTACTGTACTAATCCTCATGCGGCCCTCATGGTGACTTGAGTTTGAGACCCCTGCTCAAAACAATAGAAGTTATATAAAATATATCCGCCTCCAACTAGACTCATATGGTTACCTAATAGCTTCAAAGATTAAAAGCACTAAGATTTAGATGCAGCACAGCTTTTAATCTATTCAAGACCCATGATATTTGGGTAGTTTCCTTTAAATTAAACTAGACCCCTCAGGACTTCAAAAGGAAGTTCTCATACCTTTTAAGAAGTTAACATTGTATTAGTGGGGTTTTTTATCCCCCATAAAGTTCCCATTACCACGGCACCTGAATTACTTCAAGAAAAGTAAAGACCTTTCTACCAATCCATTTCAAAAAAGTCCCCTAAGGTTCAATATTCTATTTTTACTGAATGTAGCCGCATCCCTTCTGAGCTTTTCAGAGAGGTGATAATGACAACAGTGCTCCATACACTTCAGCGACTCCCATCTGACTGCAAGTCTAGTCAAAGATTCCAATAAAAGGCTCAACCCACAAGGGCTAATTTGTCACGAACACATCATCTTGTTGCACTAATCAAGCAAGGAGTCCTGTGGCACTTTTAAAGTCTAACGAATTTATTTATTGCATGAGCTTTCATGGGAGAAAATCCATCTTTATCAGATGCTTTGAATTTGGGGAACTTAAAGAATGGGAGGAAAATAAATGTAGGGAAGTATACTGGGGAAGTCATAGGATCTAGTCAGACTGCTACAGCAAATCAAAGCAGTTGTTTAGATTCAAACACTGAGGAACAGCATACAGAGGAAGGTGAGGTCAAATCACCTTTTATAATGAGAAAAAAATCCAAATCTGTAGTCCTTACGTAACCCTGAGTCAATAGTGTCATATCTGCATATGAATTCCAGAGACACCATGACCAGGGATAGTCTTATCTATTACTAAAAATCCATAAAAAAGGAAACCCCGGATACCCCCTCATCTCAGGCACTAGCACTCTTACAGCAGGCCTGTCTGGCTACCTGGACTCCCTCCTCAGACCCTATGCTATCGAAACTCATAGCTATCTTTGAGACACCACAGACTTCCTGAGAAAAATATGGTCCTTGGTGAACTTCCAGAAGACACCATCCTGGCCACTATGGATACTACACACACATATCCTAGGGTATGTCTACACTTACAAGTTATTTAAAATTGAGGAGGCTTATTTCAAAATAACTTATTCCTTGGCCAGGCATGCATTTTATTATATTGGTTTAAGTGGTTCCTTAATCTGAATTAAGGAAGCACTAATTCAATATAATAAAATCTTTTATTTCAAGACAGTGACCAGGCTTTGAGCTGCTTTCACAGCACATAGCCCCTGCAGCCTACACAGAGGGACTGGGGAGGGGAGGCAGATTGGCATGCCAGCTGGAGGAGAAAGGAGCCCACCAGGGGATCCCTGGTCCCGCCAGCGGTGAAAGCACCACCAGCCAGGGACTCTCCTATCTGGGGAGCGCCTGCAGCCCCTTCTCGGGACTCCCTGGACACGGGAGACCCATCGGCTGCTTCTCCAGGGCCTCCTTGTCCAGGGAGCCTTAGAGGCTCCCTTCTCCCAGGGAACTGCAGTTCCCTTCTTGCCGGGAAGCTGTGGGTCCAGGGGAGAAGGGAGGTGCAGCTCCTTGCTTGCTGGGGAGCTGAGGCTCCCCTTGTCCCCGGGAACTGCAGCTCTCCTACTTTGAGTTAGAGAGTTTAATGTAGACTCTCTAACTCCAATTAATAAATCCTACTTTAATTCAAACTAAGAGTCTAGTGAAGACTCTAGTTCAAATTAATAACTCGGATTTAAAAGTTGAAAAGTTAGAAGTTTAAAATCAAAGTAGATATTTCAAATTAACTAATTTGGAATAACTCTCTAAGTGTATACATAGCCCTAGTGCCCACTATGGACACAGTCTCAGCCACTATGGACACCAGGTAGTGCAGGAACTTTTAGAAGAATTCAAGACTTCATCTTATCAAACAGGACCTGTCAACCAAAAGTTAATTCCACGTTTCAATAAACTATTAAATGTCCAGTATTATTATAGAATTCCATAACCATGATCCCCTTCTTATTATTGCAGAGGCCATAGCCTAGAAGAGACATTTGCAATATCAAGTGCCAACAGGAATGAGGTTTTTGCCACCAGCCTACCCCTCTGCAACAACAACAACAACTGTGAAATCACCCTTTGCATCCTCCAGGAGCTTGTTAAAGAACTTAGCCATCCCTTCGCAACTGAGGAAATTATGTTTTGCTAAGACCATTTATTAGCTCACTATCTTCATCTGGAGCAGGACAGTCAAATTCTCCTTCCTAACAAACCTAGACTTTTTCATCTCTTTTTCTTTCTGGGTTGCTTTGCACCTTCCTTGCAGAGACCCCTCATTGGCAGTTGTGACTACTGAAGAGTTAGGCATTGGGGATGAATTAAAAAAAATTAAATACCAAAAGTTAATGCTTTATTTAATAAATTTGTTAGTCTTTCTAAGTGCCCCAGGACCCATTATTTATTTTGCTGAAATAGACTAACATGGCTACACCTCTGGAATTTAAATAGCTGAGCAGCACAGGGTAATGCTTGTTTGTACATTTAGCCTTCAGAGTACTTGAAGCAGAGATTAACCATAAAGTCTTTGTAAATTGTAATAAGAAGTCATTAAGCTGGAGGACAACCTCCCTCAGTAGTTGTCAATGTAAATATTTTCCTAGACTAGTTCCAGCCTCTATACCAAAACCCTAAAGCTATCCCACAAAGCAGCTCCTGGTAAAATTAAAAGCCCTCTGACAGGAGAGATAAGGAATCTAGAACCACTGATTTTTTTTTTCCTGACATGGCGGGGGGGTGCTGCGTGGGTATAATAAAGACAGCAGAGAAGCAATCTCTCCCTTGTGAGACAAAGGCTCCTCCAGGAGCTGTGGATTGAGAGGATGAACATCTTCCTGAACTCTTGATGTGGCTGCTGTATAGGCTGGTCCCTTTGAGGTTTAAGGCATCTACTTGCAGATAGGGATGAGTCCTAACTCTCTCTGAACAGCAGGCACTCCATAGATCCCAGGAGGGACAATGGGAGAAGGGGCATGGCATAGGAGACCAGTCTATCAGGGGCCAAGATGATCCATCCTTTCTATAGGAGTGGAGACATACTCAGTACCAACATTCTCCCTATGCAGAGTGCATAAGGCATCTGCAAAATTTCCCCCAGTAATTTGGAAAACAGCTGGAAGACTTTATAGCAGAATCTGAGAAGTCCTCTGTATAATCTGGGGATTTGGGTGGGATTTCTGCCAGTGCTCACCTAGATGGGATTACAAGGTATTTTGACTTGGTGACAAACCAAGAAGAGAACAGCAGTCATCTCAGGGTTGAGAGCACAGCTGGTACCGGACACAGCAATAACAAGTCCAGGAAATTGCCTCTTAATGGTGCCAAGGACCAGAATGGAATCAGTACAGGCTCAAAGGTGAGTCTAGGTATCGAGATCCCCAGTGAGACAGTGACAGATATAGACTGCGCCACAAACGAGTACATTGGTACCAAACCTACAGCCTCTTGCACAGACAGTGGTGTCTGTTCCAACTCCACTACCAAGGGCATCAATGGCGTCAACTTCAGCCTTGATGTTGAAGAAGCTGAAGACCCTGGCACCAATAATCCCAGTGACTCCTGAGGTAGACAAGGCCAAAATAGCCACACACACAAAAAAAAAAAAGAAGAAAAAAGGAATTTCTGTTACATAACCCTGTGAGGTTAAAGGTATCAAAAGTGGTGGTGCTGCAGCAGTGTTCAAAGAACTCCCAAAAGACTGGAGTAAGTGGTATGGTACCTAAAATCTCCTGCACATGTCTCAGGAAGATACAAGCCCAATTGCGCCCACCTCTACCTGGATACCATGCTCTTACATATGTCTCAAGGCTGCATTTGAGGGGGAAGATGATAAATCCCTCCTTTCCTTCAGATGCCCTTGATCCAAATTATGCATCCTCTTTGGAGGTAGCTCCCAGACACAAGACCACCTTGTTCCCTTTTTGAGGGAGAACCAGAGTTCAGGGGTCTGTTCACCACTTCTTGCCACTTCTTCAAAGGTGGAAGGTGGCTAGACCCAAAGGCTGTGGAGGGTCCTAGTGATGATACAAGACTCACAGCTTGCTCCATCAAGTGCTGCTTCAGATGATTGTCTTTCACAATGTTTTCTCTTTTTAAACTAACCCAAGTGTTATATCTTTCTTTAATGCGACACCCCTCCTACACAGAGCAAGCATTAAGTGGGGTGAACTACTGAGGAGAATAGAGATCACACAAAACAGGCAATGTTTGAGACCTGAAGAACACTGCATAACCATCAGGCCTGTGCACCCCAAAATAAAGAAGGGAAAAAAGCAAATCAACTAATTGTCAAACCTATACGAAAACTAAAAATTTGGCTATAGGGTATTACTTTTAACAACAACAAACAAACTATTTACAAAGTGGAAACTCAAACACAGGGAGCTAAAATTAAGCTCTAGTCTATAAAGAGGGAAATCGAAGTCCCAAACTTCTAATGCTTTGTAATGTGTAGATCACAATTTCACACTGGACCCCAGTCCACACTAAGGTATTTCTGTGGAAAAGTAACTTTGCTAGAAGACCATCCCACCATATTTGCCTGTACTATAAATTATGATCAAGAGACCTTCCAAGCATGCTACTTTTCCCCACAGACTTTGCAAAATCATAAGATGTTAACTATAAGTTATGAGCTTGGTATAGCAGTAAGTACATCAACTATCTGATAAAGTACTAATCTATTCTAACAATTTTTTCTTACTCAATTGGCCTAGCTACAGCCTTACTACAACCCTACTGCAATACTACCCAGGAGGCCCAGCTCATTACCCAAATCCACAACTCTGACTCTCTAACCAGCAAAACAAACAAAGAGTCTGGCTCCAAAGGAGCAGCTGTGTTACTCTAAGTCAGCAAAACAAACAAGGAGTCCCGCAGCAGTTAAATACCAAGAAATTTATTTATTGCATGAGCTTTCACTGGAGAACTAACAAATTTGTAGGGAATTTATGTTTTCACGCTGTCTGAGCCCTAGCCCACACTGAGGGGGCTTTTTGGCAGCAGTTGACCAAAAGTTACACAAGGCACATAAAATGTCTTCTGTAACTGCCAGCAACTTCCTAAGCCACCTCAACACACCACTGAAAGCCAGCCGCAAATGGCTTGTGGTCAGCTTTCTGCTGCATCCCTAGGGCAGTATGTCCCAACCAGTGTGCCATGGCACACAGGTGTGCTATAAATTTTTTTGAAAACATACTCAAAGAGCTCTGTATTGGCTCACTGGCTCATAAATATTCATAAATTCATTTGGAAACTATATGGTGACATGCCTCAAACTAATTATAGGTAGCAAGGTGTGCCACAGCAAAGGAAATGTTGGGAACCACTGTCCTAGGCGGTAGGACTTCCAGCACTGACCTTCAGGAGAGCAGCAGCAAGTTCATACTCGCCGCTAATCACACCCAGGACATAGGGCTGCCAGTGGTGATATTGCCACCATCAGTAGAGACATACCCTAAGGCAGTGGTTTCCAGCCTGGAGCCTGGAGACCCCTAGGGTCCTGCAGAGTTATTGCAGGGGGTCCATGAATACATACAGCCCCAGCCCCAGCCAGCTATCCATGTTGGAGACGGCTCTAAATCAGGGGTGTCAAACTTACAGTCCACGGGGCCAGATCTGGCCCACAGAGCTGTTGCCTGGGCTATGCCTGAAAGCCATCTGCAGCGACAAACTGCAAAGACAGGCTCCAGCACAGCAGGGTGAGGCATGCTTCTGACTCACTACCATGATCTGAGGCACAGCACAGGGGAACAAAGGAAGCGCTCCAGCCAATCCCAGCTCAGCTCTACTGTGGTCTGCCAACCAATCAGAGTCTCAGTCACAGCAGGGTAGGCTGGCTCCAGAGAGCCACTGTACTGCCCCCCATCCCAACCGTTCACTGTCAGTCAGTCAGCATGCTAATTTGATTGACAGCACACTGCACAACTTACAAACATAAAAGGAAAAAGCAGCTGGGGCCCACATGGGAACAAGCCAATCAAAGGCCAGCCAGGACTGAGCCAACCATAGGGCAGTATCCTGAATGACTGACAGTAACAGACGAGAGGGGGAGAGGCAGGAGCCCAGCCTGGTTGCCTGTGACTGAGACTGATTTTTATCATCTGCCACCATGATGTTGGGAAAAAGGAATGGGAAGGAGAAAGGCGGGCGGGGGGGGGGGGGGAAAATCAGGGAGCCAGTGTGGAAAAGGTAAGTGGAAACCATCCACTGTTAAGTGAAAGCAGTCTATTTGATGGCCCAACAGAAAGCCATTATGAATTTCCTGGTAAACAGATGATGTAGGCAAGGTATCAGGGAGAGCAATTTAGCCTTTAACCAGTGACCTCAAACTCAAATCACCAAGAGGGCCACATGTGGACTAGTACATTAGCCCAAGGGCGACACCACTGAAACCTTTTCATACAACCATATTGCAAATATCGATAATGACAGTGTCGTTCCGGGCCCCAGGAAATAACTTTAGGGGCCACATGCTGCCCATGTGCAGCGAGTTTGAGATCCCTGTTTTAATCTCTCATTGGTCAAAACTTTATTTGGGAATCAAGTAACTCAAATAAACATGGGCATACTAATTAGTAACCTGAACATTCAGAACACTGAAACCATGTAGGCATTTAGGCATGAAGTAACCTGTTGTATTATGTATGCACCTGTTGCATTATGTATATACTGTAATACTAGCATGTTAGAAATATAGGTGGCTTGTGAACTCTGTATTCTGGGCTTACTCAAATGGGTCCAGGAGGGAAGGGTTATGGCTACTTCCCGTAGGTTGGATGTATAAGGGGAACAAGTAATTTGATTAAAGCCACTATCACATTCTGCTCCTCAGTGGACCTGATCCTTCTTTTCTTCTAACAAAATTTACTTATTGCATGAGTTTTTGTGGGAGAAAATCCTACTTCATCAGATGCTTGATGATGGGGAGCTTACAGAATAGGAGCAAAATAAATGCAGGGGAATGTAAGTAGTTTGATTAAAGACATCATCTACACATTCTGCTCCTGAAAGCACCTGATTCTTCCTTTTATCTAACAAAAATCTAGCTATCACATGAACTTTTGTGGGAGAAAATCCCACTTTGTCACATGCTTGACAATAGGGATTTTACAGAATAGGAGCAAAATAAATGAGGGGGAGTGCAACATAAATGCATAGGATCAGGTCAGACTTTTACAGAAAATTAAAGCAGTTGTTGAGATTCAAACAGTGGAGAGCAGAATATAAGAGGGAGGTGAGGGAAAAAAGGAAAGCAAAATTGTGTGTTGTAATGGGGAAAAAAAAACCATGTCATTCTCTAACCAGCAGCTGCTGGTAATTTTCTGGAAACAATGTCACCGCCCTTCTGTGACCATGCAGAAAAGGAATGAGATTCTCAACAATCATCATTCTGGCTAATTGACTAATGATGGAAAAATGTCAAGGGGATGCTGGTGTCCTCTCCCTTAGTGGGGTGCTATCTACTCTCTCCTTCAGTGATGGAAAGCAGATACTGAGGTAAAAGAGAAATCTTCAGCATACCTGCAGGAAGACAAAGAATGCCACAGGGGAGTGAATTCATTATAGTGAATTCATTATACATGCAAGTTAGATACAACACTCCAACTCCTATGCCACCAAACTGGATTTGCAACCCTCAAAATAACAGCAAGATTTAAACAAGTTCCAAAGGGGTAGCCACGTTTGCCTAGTTCAGCAAAAAGAACAAGGAGTCCTATGGTGCTTTTAAGACAAAGTGCAATTTTCTCCCACAAAAGCTGATGCAGTAAACAAATTTGGTAATCTTTAAAAGCAACATTTAGAAATTTTTGTATGTAAAACGGCAGCTACTTGACAGCTCCACTTGGCATACTAAACATACTTAACAACAGAAACATTAAAGTGGGCACATATCCCTGCAACAAACCACACTGCCAACTCTGTCCACATATCTGCACAAAAGACACCATCATAGGACCTAATCATGTCAACTACTCCATCAAAGGGTCATTCAACTGCTCATCCACTAATGTGATTTATGCCATCATGTGCCGGAAATGCCCCCGCACCTTATACATTGGACAAACAGAACAGTCCCTATACAGAAGAATAAATGGGCACAAAACTGACATCAGAAATCATACCACCAAAAAAAAAAAAAAAAAAGGTTGCTGAGCACTTCCATCTTTCTAATCACTCCATTAATGATTTGTTAACGATGGTCCTCAAGAAAATCAATGGGACATCAAGACTTCAAAGAGAAACAACCGAAATTGAACTAATATGCAAATTAGATTGTGTAAAAGCAGAACTTAATGGTGCTTATAAATTCTTTTCACCTTATAACAAGAAATTTGACATCACCCTCCCTCCATGTGCTGTTTCCTACAGTTTGAATCCTTCCAAATGCTCTGATTTGCTGCTGCAGTATGACCTGATCCCATGTCTTACACTCTCCTGCATTTATTTTCAGCCCATTCTGTAAATTCCCCCTCTTCAAAGCATCTGACGAAGTGGGATTTTCTCCCATGAAAGCTCATGCAGCAAATCCATCTGTTAGTCTTTAAGTGCCACAAGACTCCTTGCCCCCCCCCCCAATAAAGAACATGCCACAGACACAGGATTTTCTCAGCTTGATCCGTCAGTGCTGTAATATCATACGCTAATTCCTAATCACTTCCAAAAGGCTTCCATAGACATTATCTCCAAAGAATGGGCCTAGATTTTTTGCGAGCATTTTCACCAAACATTTTCTGATTCCAGAAGTAGTGAAGTAACTCACTCACACCTGTGAAATGTTGGTTCTTCGAACGCTGCTTGCATCATTCAGTAACAAGTGTCTACGTGCCGCAACTCACAGTAACCTGGAAACCTTTTAGCCCTAGCCTGTCAGGTCAGGGTCAGCAGCCTACACCCCCTCCACACTGTGACTGCGGTTATATATGTGACCCTGACCCTCCAAGTTCCTTCTTTCCACCCTCAGTGATGGTATTGGAACTGCCCATCATTGCTTTAAGTAAGTGCCTGTCTTTTCCTAGGTTTATTATTTTTATGTGATTAAGTGCACCACGATTTAAACCCTGCCCGGCCTGCTGCAAGGCATTTCCAATCAACAACCACCAAGATAGGTGCCTATCCTGTCTGTGTGAGTCTCATCTCACAGATAATTGCCCCACATGCAAATTCTTCAAGAGAAGAACCCGAGAACCAGCGAATGGAGGCTCTGGAACTTCATCCAGGATAGGGCAGTGCTACCAGCTCTAGTTGTGCCCGCCAACTCCAAGAACTTGCCAGTACCGTATGCCAGATCAGCACTGGAGAAGACCCAGTGCCCCTCTCCGGCTATTGCTAAAAAGCCGCAATCGGCCTCTGATTTGGCACCGGCTTGGTACCATGCCATTTCTCTGCCATCCACCTCGCCTCGGGTAAGGGAATGGGTAACCATCCCTTTGACACTGGAAGCTTTCACAGCAGCGAAGGGGTTATCAGAGCTGACACCTCCAGCACCACCCCGGGTGGTACAGTATAGAGGTAAACCAGCCCTTTCATCTAAAAAACGGTCCTCGACAGCAGAGGCAGCACCAGTCTCGGCACCGTTATCAGCCTCCCCAGTACCAGAGTAGTTCTCTACCACCCCACAGCCAAAGGGCAGCTCGCCGAATGGTTATCCCCTGCCTCCAGTGTCAGCATGTGAACCCTCGGTACCATGTTCACAAGGTTCAAGAAGAGCAAGGTCATCTTCAACCTCCACGGCACCATCAGACAACAAGCCATGGCACCACAGGACTACATTATCCCTAGTACTGGCCCCTGCTAAGAACGACCCTGTGGGAAAGCAGCACTAGAAGAGACCACCAACTCCTCATTGCTGAAGCGTCTTGTCCCTCGATGCCAGAGATCATCTGGTGATGAGACCACACCCCACTGACCCAGTCAGCAGCAGGGAGGACACAAAGCATCTCCCAAAGCGAAGGAGGTTCGCGTAAAGCTAGTGGTCACACTAGAGCTTCCAATGCTTCCACCCCACAATCCTTCCAGGAATGGACCAATGCCTGGCTTAATTATCACTCAGAGGACAAGCTGGCATCATCACGGCATTCGACACCATCATCTCTTCGAATCCTTGGCTCATCGGACAATGAATCCAACTCTGGCACCATACAACACCACAGATCACATACTCCTTCTTCTTCATCACCAGACGAAGCCATTTATCAAAAGCCCTTGGCATACAGGGATGATCCTTGCACCCAACAGGTCCTTTTTAGGCGCGTGGCGGCAAACTTGAATCTGGACTTGGGGACTGTCCAGGAGCAGTCCAACCCCCTCTTTGACTTGGGGGAAGCTGCCCTACCAGCAAAAATCTCAGTGCCTCTGCATGAGTGGGTGTATTTGATTGTAAAGGCACAGTGGCAAAACCCCTCCTCTATTTCTCCATTGTCCAAGGTTGCAGACCAGAGATACCATGCCCCTATAAAATATATTCTCTTTCTTTTTAACCACCCCACCCCCAGGTCCCTTGTGGTGGATGCAGTTAATCAGAGAGACAGACAGACAGACAGGGCCAGCCTAGTTCTGCTCCTAAGAACAAGGAGGCGAAGAAGCTTGACCTCTTCAGTAGGAAGGTTTACTCCACCTCAGCGCTCCAGCTCTGCATAGCAAACCACCATGCCCTGATGCAAAGGTATGCCTTTAACATCTAGGGGGCGCTGGAAAGATTTCAGGATGTGATCCCTAGAGAACATGTTAGGGACTTTGAGACATTGGTTGAGGAAGGGCTTCTCATTGCCCACGAGATACTTACAGCATCATGGGACGCATCCGACACTGCCTCTCAGAACAGGGCCTCTGCAGTGTCCATGTGCCGGGCTGCCTGGTTTCAGAGCTCTGGTTTGTCCCAACAGATGCAGCAAACCATTTAGGATTTCACCTTTGGGGGCCCAATCCTGTTTGCTGAGTCCACAGACTCTTAAGTTGGACAGGATCAAGGACTCTAGGGCCACATTAAAATCCCTGGGTGTGTATGTGCCCCCAGAATCCAGGTGCTCGTTCAGACCTCACTTAACTCAGCAGCATCCTCAGCAACAGAACCATGCACAACGGTCCCACCAGAGAGCCTACCAGCAATCACAGCGCCCATATGGGGCCCTTGAGAAGGAAAGGAGCCATTCGGGTAAGGGCTCCTAGCCTCAAACCTCAGCCCAAGCTTTCTGCCAGGGAAACAGCAGCTCCCAGTCAGCTAACCAAAAACAGCATTTTTGTCAATCAGTCAAAGGGCCCCTATCCCGCCGTTCAACCCCCGTGGTTCTGTGCTTGGTTGGCCCGCTTCCTGCCTCAATGGGCCAAAATCACCACCGACCGTTGGATACTGGACACAATATCCAAAGGTTACTCAATCCAATTCAGAACTATATCCCAAGACAGGAAACCGCCCCCTCGTCAATGTCTCAGAAACCCAGAACAAGACCTTCTGTTGTAAAAACAACGCGAAAAACTGCTCTCCATAGGGGCTATAGAAAATGTCCCAAAGAGTCAACAGGAAAAGGAGTTTTACTCTAGATACTTCGTAGTTCCCAAGCCAAATGGTGACCGGAGGCCCATCCTGCACCTCAGGGGTCTAGACAGACATCTAAGGAGAATAAAGTTCCAGTGTCCCTCTTGCAGATCATCCCTGCCCTAGATCTAGGGGATTGGCTTGCAGCCCTCGACTTAAGATGTTTACTTCCACATAGCGATAAGCCCAAACCACGGAAGGTTCCTCAGGTTCAGGGTGAGGAGAAAGCACTTCCAATTCACATCCCTCCCATTCGGGCTCGCAATGGTGCCCACAGTGTTCACAAAGTGCATGGGGGCAATGGCGGCTTATTTGAGAAGGAGGAGATAAAGATATACCCGTACCTCGATGACTGCCTAATAAAGGGAATGTCCAAACATCAGGTTCACCACAGCATCACCTTGGTAAAGAGATTCTGCAACAGCCTGGGTCTTTGCACAAACCAGGAAAAGTCGAAACCAACCCCAACCCACACAATAGTTCATCAGGGCCCTACTGGACTCGAAAAGGGGCAGAGCTTTTCTACCCCATTCAAGGTTTCAGTCCATACATTCCATCATTTCACAGCTCCAGAGGGCTCCAATCACCACAGCTAAAATGATGCTTACAGTTGCTGGGACACACGGCGGCCTCAACCACAGTTATCAGAACAGCCAGATTGAGGATGAGACCATTCCAGCTCTGGGCAGTCTCAGTCTTCCATCCTCAGAAGCACCCTTTGAACAAGGTACTATCTGTCCTACGCAAGGTTCTGGAAATCCTAGAGATATGGCAGGACCCTCTCTTTGCAAGGAGCAAGATCCCCTTTGAGACCACAACACCCAGTGACCCTGATAACAGATGCCTTGGACACAGGATGGGGGACACACATCACAGGGGGTCTCTCAACCCAGGGAACATGGACCCCCAGAGACAGGTTGCTTCACATAAATGTAAAGGAGCTCCGAGCCATTCAGCTAGCATGCAATGTGTTTCTGGACCTAGCGAAAGGGAAAACGGTCCAGGTTCTTACAGACAACACAGCAGCCATGTTCTACATGAACCAACAAGGGGGAGTTCGCTCACTGGCTCTATGTGCGGAGGCAACCAACCTGTGGGAGTTCACACGAGCATACGACTTCACCCCAACAGCAGCACATCCATTGGGCTTAGAAAATGGTACACCAGACTCGCTGAGCAGAACTTTTCTATCACATCCCGAATGGTCACTGCATGAGGAGTTGCTGTCCCACTTAATAGAGTGGTGGGGCCTACCACAACTAGACCTGTTTGCTACTCACCAGAACAGGAAGTGTCAACTCTTCTGCTCGATCAGAGGTCAGGAGGGCTTAATCTCAGGTGTCTTCCTAATCTCTTGGGGGGAGGGGGGTGCACTGATGTACGCCTTTCTCTCGATTCCTCTGATTTACAGGGTACTTCTGAAAATAAAAAGGGACGAAGCTAATATGATCCTGATAGTGCCAAACTGTTCCAGACAGCACTGGTTCCCAATTCTGAGGGACTTGTCAATAGATGCCCCAGTTCACCTTCTGCTCAAGAAGGAACTAATGACACAGAACTCAGGCAGGCTACAAGATCCGAACCCAAGATTGCTTCACCTGACTGCTTGGCAGCTGCATGGTTAAATGACTCAGACGCTCTGCTCTGACAGAGTTAGGGAAATACTAGTGAGCAGCAGAAGGCTCTTGACTAGGGCTACGTACTTGTACAAATGGAAGCTCTTCTCCCAGTGGGCCAGGAGCAAGGGGCTGGCACCAGAGTCAGCCCCCATCCATTCAGTTCTGGACTACCTCTTAACCCTTAAGGATAAGGGATTATCTACTTCCTCCCTGCAGGTCCACCTGGTGGAGATATCAGCCCTTCATACTAGCGTAGAAGCTTCCCGGTCTTCTCCCACCCTACCACATCTCAGTTCCTGAAGGGTATTGATAAAATATACCCACAACCTAGACCTCCCACTCCTCAATGAGACTTAAACCTAGTGCTCCAGTACCTGACGGAGCCCCTATACAAACCCTTGGACTCTTCCACCTTCCTAGTCCTATCATGGAAGGTACCCTTTCTGGTGGCAATAACTTCAGCAAGGTGGGTATCGGAGTTAAGAGCCCCCTCTTTAGAGCTACCATATACAAGGTTCTTCACAGATAAGGTGCTGCTGCGCCCGACCCAGATTTTCTCCCTACAGCAGTCTAACTGTTCCACCTGAACCAGGACATTTGTCTACCTCTGTTCTTCCCAGACCCTCAGGTCACTGAAAACCAGAGGAAGTGGCACACGCTGGATGTTAGGTGAGCACTTCTGACATACATCAAGCGTATGTGCCTGTTCCGCAAGTCCTCTCAACTCTATATCGCCATCACAGAGAAGAAAAGGGGACAACTGGTAACATCGCAGTGCATTTCCAAATGAATAGTAAACTGTATTAAAGACTGCTACAAGAGGTCAGGTATACCCCTCCCAGGTAAGGTCTGGGCCCACTTAACCAGAGCCCAGGCTTTTTCTACGGCCTTCTGGGCACAGGTCCCAATCAAGGAGATCTGCAGGGCAGCGACATGGTCATCAGTGCATACTTTCACGACGCGCTACGCTATTGTTCAACAAGTGAGAGAGGACACTCGGTTGGGCAGAGCCATACTCAATGTAAGCTGTAACTCCACCCACCACCCTGGATATGGCTAGCAAGTCACCTGTAACTGAATGATAGAGCAGTGCTTGAAGAAGAACGATGGACTACCGAGGTAACCCTCCTTCTTTGAGATAGGCTGCTCACACACATTCACTATCACCGTCCCCGCTAACCCAATTTGGCAAAAAGAAAGGACTGGAAAGATCAAGGTCAGGGTCAGATATATAGTCGCGGCACAGAGGGGGCATTGGCCACTGACCTGACCGGCTAAGGCTAAAAGGTTTCCGGATTACCATGCGCTGCAGCACATAGACACCTGTAACTGAATGCATGTGAGCAGCCCATCTCGAAGAAGGACAATTACATCGGTAACCCACCAGTATGCGTATTAAAGGATTGGCTTTTTTACACTTATTATATCTGGATTTAAGTTTTTAGCTAAAATAGGTAGAGATCAGTGTGGATTTTCATCTGATTCTTTTATAACTAAATAATTTTTCTTTCTTAAAAATAAAGTTACTTAAAATATAACCTGAAATTATAACAATTGTGTTAAGTCTTAAACTTACTGTGATCTATTAAAATTGCTTAAATTAAAAAAGTTATCCAACCACTACTTGTTTGCTGCTAAAGTTTTAAAGAAAGTGAAACTATTGACCTGGCAGCAGTCACTGACTAATCATGGGATCGTAGTTTGTTAAAGCACTAAACCAATTTTCAACAGTCTTTTTCAAGAGCAGAAGGAATATTTTCTTCATTTCAGTTCATTCAACTATTTCAGTTCAATGACATTCATTCTAAGTTAAGAAACTGAATGGTAGCTGACAAAGCTGGAAAGCTTGTTTTCCTTTTCCAATCTATGAATAAAAACTAGCAGCTAGTATACAATATATGCAGCTGTGCCACTGTAGCACACCTCATGAAGACGTTCTACGCTGATTGGAGAGAGATCTCCTGTCAGCATAATAAATCCACCTTTGTGAGAGTAGTGGCAGATTTACAATAAAACACATAGGGCCCTGGCACAGGCCCCTCAACAGCAGGTAAGCCCCAAAATTCAAGACAAATCTGACAAATGACTAAACTTAATAAGCGTTGCAAGTCTCAAAGTGGTCCAGTCTTTCTGCATTTTGCTAATTTATTTTGCAAACTGTGCTTTAAATATGGGGGTTTTAAAGTAGTTTAGGAGATAACAGTAGGTTACTTACCGGTAACCATACGTCCTCAAGATGGGCTGCTCACATATATTCAATATTAGGTCTACGTGCCACAGCACACAATTGGTCAGAAACTTTTTAGCCCTACCCTGTTGTTATACAAAAAAGGGCATCCAGGACAGCACTCCCCCATAAAAAGAAAAGACTAGCAGGATCTTATTCAGGGGGGACAAAGCAATATGCCACATTTATTGTAAATAAAGAAGGATAGCAAAAAGCACTCACACTCACACAAGTTCTGCAACCTGGTATGATTTAATTACCAGTCGTTTCATGTGTTGCTTGAGCCAGCCTAGCGGCCAACTAGGCTGGGCACAAGGAGGGAGCCAGGCTTCTGTCAGTCGCAGTCCGATGCTCCAAGATGACAGTTGCAGAATGAGACCCCAAAGTTGTCATGTTCTCACCCATCTTTTATACTTGCTGGCCTTCATGTAAATCTATGGGATTTGCTGTGTCATGTAGCCTCAGGGTTCCTGTGAGATCATTGGTCACCAGTTACTCGCAGACTTGATTGTATTTTGTTCTTTTCTTTCTGGGGTGGCTCCTTATGTTTGCTTTAATGAGATATCTGCATTGTTCAGCCAGTTAGATGGTACTTATGGTTCATCAGGACAGGCCAGCAGTGGAGACTGGCCTCTTCACACACATGCCCTTCATTCACACACCTTGTTCACACATTTAAAAGAACATGTACAGCATACACCTAAACCAGATTTCATCAACTATACAAAATGGAGTTTAGTGTTTAAGCAAGAGTTCCAAATTGACAATATGGAGTCTTGTTGGACATTGGTTATAATGTCTATTACACAGGGTTACAGAATTATTTTACTTACGACACTGAAGGACAGATACACAACATTAACTATCATATACTTTAAAGATAAATGTAATGCATTATCTGTCTGTCCCCCTACATTATCTGTCTGTGCTCCACACTGTCAAAGCAAGGTCAGCAGCCAACATACCCTCTGGCCCACTCCTGTGGCTATATACATGGCCCTGACCCTAAGCCTCCTCAATCCCTTCTTGTTGCCAACTCTGATTAGCGGGGACAGTGGGAGAGTTCTGAATGTATGTGAGTAGCCCATGTCGAAGGAGGACGGTTACTGGTAAGTAACCCACCATTCTTCGAGCACTGCTTGCATCATTCAGTATTAGGTGACTACTAGCTGTACTGTGAATGGTGGGCAGAGTTGGGTTTTTTCCATCCTCAGCACGGCTACCCCCAAAAAGAAACTCAAGGCACGGAAGGGTGCCTGAAAAGTAGGCTTTCCAGCCTACCTAGAGGGGATGTACTGTAACCCTAGATTTGTTGTAACAGAACACTGTATAAAGGAACCAGTGAGAGGTTGTGTGTCACCCTGCCTTGAAGGCGAAAATGGAGGCTACTCACCTTCATGCAGTAGCCGAAGTTCCTCGAGATGCACGTCCTCGACATGTTCCACTTGAGATGTGCGCGCTCAGCGACACCGTAGATCAGAGACTTGTTTAGCAGTGACTCTAGGGACGGGGGAGGAGGCACTCAGAGGAACCGGTGTCCCTTTTCGCGCCACTGGTGACACGCACGCCTCTGCTCCCCCACCCTCTCCTCCCTCATCAATTCCTCTCTACCGCAGAGATCCTGTGATAAAATTAGAATACTCCAAAGTAGAGGGGAGGAGGGCGGGTAATGGAGCATGTCGAGGACATGCATCTCAAGGAACTTCGGCTACTGCACGAAGGTGAGTAACCTCCATTTCCTCATCAAGCAGTGTCCTTGACTGCTCCACTTGATGTGAGTATTTAGCAGTTGTATCATGTGGAGGCGGGTACTTCGAGACGTGAGACATGTGCAGTGTTAAGGACCACTTGTCCTACAGCCATGTCTGTACTGGAAAGTTGTTCTAATGCTGTTACTTTATGAGCTGATCCTATGTTTTACACCCCCTTGCATTTAGTTTCATTCCTTTCTGTAAGTTCACCCATCTTCGAAGCATCTGAGGAAGTGGGATCTTCTCCCATGAAAGCTCATGCAAAAAATAAATCTGTTAGTCTTAAAGTGCCACACAACTCCTTGTTGTTTTTTCTAATGCATAGTGCCTTGCAAATGTATCTGCTGAGGACCATGTGGCAACTCTGCAGATGTCCAAAACTGGAACCTTCATAAAAAAGGCTACTGAAGATCCCAGTGATCTAGTAGAGAGAGTACGTATAGAATCAGGTGGCTGTATATTAGATGAGGTGTAGGGAATTCTAATACATGAGGAAATCCAACGTGATAATCTTTGTTTGGAAACAGATTGTCCTTGAGACTGTTTGGCCATGGAGACGAAAAGCCTGGGTGTCTTCCTGAAGGATCTCGTTCTGTCCAGGTAAAAGCCTAAGGCCCTCCTTACATCTAAGGAGTGCAGGGATACTTCCTGCACTGTGTTGTGCGGCTTTGGGCAAAAAAACAGAAAGTGTATGGTTTGATTGATGTGGAAAGGAGAAGTGATTTTTGCGAGGAATTTTGGGTGTGGCCTTAATGAAACCTTGTCATTATAGAAAACTGTGTATGGGGAATCCGCCATCCGGGCTGCTATTTCACCCACGTGTCTAATTGAAGTGATTGCGACAAGGAATGCGACTTTCATTGAAAGATGTAGAAGTGAGCATGTGGCTAACGGTTCAAATGGTAGTTTCATTAGACCCCCAAGCACTGTGGTGAGGTTCCATGGGGTTGGAAGTAATCTGACCTGCAGGTAAAGGTTCTGTAGGCCTGTCATGAATCTCTTAATGGTGTGGTGTGAAAAAAACGGAGTTACCGGTCGATGGACTCATGAAAGGTGGAGATCACTGCCAGATGAACTTTGATTGCGTTAACTGAGATGTTTGTTTGCTGTAGATGGAGAAGATTCTCCAGGATGCATGGGATTGGCGCGATGTGAGGATGGATGTTGTACTGAGTGCACCAAGATGTGAATTGGAGCCATTTGCACAGGTAAGTTCTCCTTGTTGCTACTTTTCTGCTGTTAAGTAGAACAAGTTTGACATCCTGAGAGCATTGGTCTTCTACTTCATTGAACCATCCAGGTTCCATGCTGTTAGGTGGAGTCTGCTGAGGTAAGTATGTAGTATTGAACTGTTGTTCTGCAATAGGAGCGTTGGCATCAGAGGTAGTGTAATTGGCGGCGATGTGGACATTCTCAACAGGAGAGAATACCACGGCTGTCGCGGCCACACCGGTGCTATCAATATGACTATTGCTTTGTCCTGCTGAATCTTGTGGATGGTGCGAGGGATCATCAGTATGAGAGGGAAGGCATATAGAAGGCCTTTGCTCCAATTGAAGAGAAGGGCATTGCTGCTGAAGCCATGGCCAATGCCTCCGCGTGAGCAGTAGCGTCTGTACTTCTTGTTTGCTCATGTGGCGAATAGATCCACAGTAGGAGTTCCCCATATTTTGAATATCTTCTTTAGTACTCCATTGTGGATCTCCCACTCGTGATGGTTTGTGGTGATTCTCCTGAGGGAGTCTGCTATAGTATTGTCCCTGCCCGGAAGGTATGCTGCAGTGATGTGGATGCCATGGGATATGCACCATTGCCAGAGAGTCATGGCCTCTAAGCAGGAGTTGTGACCTGGTTCTGCTCTGCCGATTTATGTAGTACATGCAGGCCATCTTGTCTGTACATATCTTGATGTGCTTCCCTACTGTTAAGGGAAGAAAGTGCTGACAGGCGTTTCTGACCGCTCTTAATTCAAGAAGATTTATATGGAGAGATCTCTCTGAAATAGACCATGTGCCACGGGTAGTGTTGTTTTGGAGATGTGCACCCCAGCCCGTAAGGGATGTATCGGTTGTAATCAGCATCTGTGGTTCTTGTGGCGTGAAACAGACCCCCTGCAACAAATTGTTTTCGTCTGTCCACCAAGCTAGGGAATCCTTTATCGTTCGTGGGATAAAACACTTGAGGAACCGTAGTTGAAATGGCCTCATGTGTAGTCTAGTGTTTTTGACTAAAGACGTGGTGGAGGCCACATGCCCCAAGAGTTGCGTCCACGAATGGATCGATACAAACACTGCTTCTTGGGTGGCAAGCACTAGTTCCCTGATTGTGATAAATCTGTCCACTGGGAGAAATGCCCTTGCTAGTGACGAATAAATTCATGCCCCTATGAACGGTATCTCCTGTCCTGGCTGTAGCAACAATTTCTTGTAATTTATACTGAGGCCTAGTGCTAGGAAAAGTTCGACAGTTGTTTGTATTGCATCCTGTGCTTGCGATATTTTGGGAGCACTTATGAGAAAACGGTATAGATAAGGAAATATCAAGATATCCTTCCTGCAAAGAAAAGCTGTCACTGGTGCCATGAGTTTTGAAAACACTCAGGGTGCGATGCAGAGTCCGAACGGAAGTACAGTGTACTGGTAACATCTGTTCAGAAAAAACAAACAATCTTAGGAATTTGATAGGTTGGATGAATGGGGACATGAAAATATGCATCTCTCAAGTCAAGGGAAGCCATCCAATCTCCCTGACGCAGTGAAGAAAGTATGATGTTTATCATGACAATCTTGAACCTCTTGGTTTGTACGTGTTTGTTCAGTTGATGAAGATCTAGGATCAGTCGCCACCCACCCATCTTTTTGAGGGTGAGAAAGTACCTGGAGTAAAACCCTCTGCCCCGATGTTCGGTTGGAACTTCCTCTATGGCTCCTATGCATAGGAGATTTCATATTTCCTCTAGGAGGAGTTGTACATGACTGGGGTCCCTGAAGAGGGATGGGGAGGGGTGTTGGAATGAAGGCTTTGCTATAAATGGGATGGTATAACCCTTCTGAATAATTTCTAAAACCCATTTGTCCGTTGTTACACTTGCCCATTGATGGATGAATGGGTGCAATCTGTTTTTGAACGTTAGAGGTTGTAATGGTAGTTGATGCTCGTCTGAGAGGACATGGCTTGGCACTCCCTCGACCTGGACTCCAAAAATGTTGTTTAAGGATGGTCATCTGTACATTTTGTGTCGGTTGGCTGTTCTGTCGTCTCCGATAGGGTTGACAAGGTTTGTTCCTAGAGGTGTCCGCTCTCCTAGTATGTTGACTTTAAGAGTATCTGTAGTTGTAGTTTCACTGTTTATAATATGTCTTGTTCTAGGTCAGAGTATAAATACCAAGGGTTCTGAGTGTGGCCCTTGAATCCTTGAGGTTGTGTATCACCTCATTAGTTTTTTCCCTGAACAGGTTTTCCTTATCGAAGGGAAGATCTTCGATAGTGGTCTGCACGGTATTCGGTAGGTCTGCAGCGTGGAGCCAAGAAGATCTTCTCATGACCATAGCGGTGCCCAGTGACCTAGCTGCCGCATCTGTGGAGTCCAGGGCTGCTTCCAAGGCTGTTCTGGCAATCAGCTGCCCCTCTGAAATAAATGTATTGAACTGTTCTTGCTTATCAGGTGGAATAAAACTTGCAACATCTAAAAACTTAGTGTATATTTCGTGATCGTAGTTGGAAAGAAGAGCTGTGTAACTGGATATCTTGAGTTGTAGAGTAGCTGATGTGTAAACTTTCTTTCCCAAAGTGTCCAATTTCCTGTCCTCTTTGGCACCTGGATTAGTTCTGGAGTATGATAGTCTGCTCCTTTGATTGGCCGCCTCTATGACGACGGAGTTCGGCTGTGGGTGGGTAAATAAAAATTCATTACCCTTAGGAAGAATGAAGTACTTTTTGTCTACTTTTTTGTTGGATGGGGCAGCCGATGCTGGCGTTGACCATATGTTGTTAGCAGGCTCCATTATACCTTCATCCATAGGTACAGCTAACTTATTGGGCCCTGATGATTGAAGGATCTTATATAATTTGTGTTTGGTAGTTGGGCTATCATGGAGTAGAATGTCCATGTTGTCTGCTGCCCTTCTGAACAGATCACGAAACCGTTTTAGATCATCATTTTTGTCCCGTGTACTGTCCTTAGGGGACTCTGTCTCTTTTTGTGGGATTCCAATAGTATCAATTGGGGTGTGTACACTCTGCTGCTGCATGGGGGGGTGGCATCGGTTGTGGTATGGTTCCCCTGAATGGACCTATATTAGTCATGGGCTGAAATGGAGGATACAATGCCCATCCATTGTAATTTGGTGGTAAATTCTGAGATTAAGGTTGGCATAACCATGGGTAGGGCCATGGATAGGTTAAGGCCATATTATTTGTGGGTGCCTGTGCAGTTTGTTGCTCAAAAGGTTCAGGAGAGCCAGAGGCTATGCTGTCAGCTGAACACCTCTCAGAAGAATCAGTCTGGAACAATGGTGAGATTGGGGAGGAGTGTATTTGAAGATCCTCCACTGTCTCCAAATGTTTAGATTTATTTTTATGTTTCTTTGACCGTGTAGGCGCAGCCGGGCTTGCCTTAATTGGTGTTCCCTGCCGTGGAGATAATGGTGCAGTGCTGTCACTCTGTTGCACCGCCTGCACTGAACTAGTAAAGGGCACTGGTGCGGGGAAAAACTGCGGTGCCAGACCCACTGCCAGGATAGTCGTTTGGCATGGCGCTGGGGTCTGCACCAATGTTAGCTGCGCTGATAGTAGCAGCGGTGCCGCTGCCGGCAGTGAGCCCACTGCCAAGGTAATTGCCAGCGCTGGAGAGGGGATCGCGGCTTTCGCTGCTGAGCCACACTCCCCATGTCTCTGGGGGTGATCCATCTGTGCCGTTTATGAGGCACCCGAGGAAATATGAGGTCTCGGGGTGTCCTGTTTATTAGCAGTAGCCCTACTTTTCTTTGGGGGCACTGGGGATGAGGCGGCAGATTGACATTTGTGTGCTTCCTCAGCGGTTTGAGGAGAAGCACCTGGATCTGAAGCAGGATGGAGAAAGCCCTCAAGAAGGAGCAGTTTCAGCTTTCTCCCTCTCTCTTTCCTGGCCCTGCTAGTAAGATTTCAGCAATGCTGACACTTGTGCGCCAAGTGTCCCTCTCCAAGGCAGTTTATGCAGGCTTCGTGTCTGTCAGATGCCAGCATAGCATCTTTGCATGAGACGCACCACTTAAAGCCAAAGGGGCTCGGCATCATGCTGTGTGCCTGCTGGTCAATTTCTTTTTTTAGATGTTTATTTTCTTCTTCATTTCTCCTTTATTTTGTATGTATTTATTTTTGTTTTTCAGGTTGGTTCCATCACTGGTGAAGAGCCACGGCAAGCTCTGTCCGTGGTCGGAGGCGGTAGAAGAGAAACTCATGGGGAGGGGGGGCAAGGGAGTAGAGGTGCGCGCATCACCAGTGGCACGGAAAGGGACATCAGCTCCTCCAAGCGCCTCCTCCCCCGCCCCTAGAGCCACTGCTAAACAAGTCTCCAATCTATGGTGTGGCTAAGTGCACACACCTCAAGTGGAGCAGTCGAGGACACTGCTCAATGAGGAAGTATCAATACTAGGCCATCCTAAATCACTTTGGATGCCCTCAATTTTGAGTGTAGCTAAAACAATCAAAAAAACAAAGGAAGTTCCACACTTGGTCTACCCACCGTGAGACGACTGACTCTCATGTCCCAGGAGATAAAGGTGAGGATAAAACCCTCCCTCTCCACACTAGGGGGGTTTCGACACTTCAATGTGTGAGCATCTAGGCTGGTTTGATGAATTAAAGTGCTGATAGCACAACAAGGATGGTATTTGTTGGGTAATCCTGTTCCAGCGGGGGGAGTCCCAACTTGATGAGGGAGCCCCTTTTGATGGGTATTAGCTAACCAGGCAGAAGGGAAGCTAGTAACCACACACCTCAAGACCTAGAGGCAGGTATGATTTCCGGGTCCCTCCAGCAAGGTGGGAAAGGACCTGTACCGTAGATTCACCAGGTTGCTGGTTTGAGGTCAGTGACCTCTAAATACAGCCTTGTTTAGACTTTGTCAAGATGTGCTCAGTGTGAACCCCTCTCAAAACAGAAGATTGTCCTGAGGGTAGTGGGCCATTGGGGGCCTGTGACAGGGCTGACTCACCCCACACTGCAGTAGCCCAGCCAGCCCTGTGGAGGGCGGAAGCTCCACCCCTTAAGTTCGGCTGGGCATTCTCACGCTGCTGCCCCAGTATAAGAGGGAGCAGCACAGCTCAGTCAGGGCTGGCCAGTGGAGGGGAAGGACGTCTGGTGGAGGCTCCTGCTCCTGAGCTAGGTGAGCCCCCTTCCAGAGGGGACTCAGTGAGCAGAGCGAACCCTACAGAATGGTTACCACAAGAAGAGAGCCCTGTGACCGACGCCCAGGACCTGAGGAGAAGCCAATGACCGTGGGCCCAGGAAAGAGGCAGTCTCTCTACAACACTGGACCAGATCTGCACCCTGCCCCAGGTAGGAAGCAGCCCAGGGGGTCCAAAGGGGGGGGGTGCACTGGGGTGTATAGAAGAATGAGTCAGGGTGTTCCAGTTTGGATCCCCACTGACTGGGTGCTGTACACCTGGCACCTGTAGGACCCTGGACTGGGGCTCAGTGGAGCAGGAGGGCCTGAGCTCCCCTAACTGGGCACTGCGCACTGCTCAGGGACCCTGGGAGTACTGACTGTGGTGGTTAGGCCGCGCTGCCCTCATCCAAGGGCCGCTCAGACTCTGCGTGTACTGACTGTTGCGGTTAGGCCACGCTACCAGACTGCAGGGCCGTATTTGTACAGCAACCGTGTGATCAGAGACTCGTGGGGCGCCCTCCCTGATATCCTTCCCCCGTTTCCCCACGAGGGAGCACTAGGGAGGGCCTACCTCGTGACAGGGCCCTTCAATGATTTACCAAGGAGAAAAACCTTGGAGCAGATGGCCGACATCCATGTTCCCAAATGAAGAAGGAATTTTTTGTTTCAGGACCTCCTTTCAGTAGGAACCCAAGAAAGCCCCACCAGGAACAGGAAAGGAACCCTTAGGGATTGGAATTAAGACCAGAGGTAGTAAAGAAAAAGGGGATAAGGGTGGTTGATTCAGGCCTAGTCAGTCACTAGCAATTCAGGAGCCAACTACCCGCATTTTCCAGGCTCCTCTTGCCCCACTAAACCAATATGAGCAAGATTGGTTAGGGAGAGAAGAAAAGGGATGAAATGCTATGCTAATAAGAGTTCCTCCTGACCTCTGTGGCAAGTGGGCAGGGTATGTAAGTTCTCTGATGGCCCTTCAAAATTAAACTATGGGACACCAGGAGATGAGACCCGGGGACTATATAGCTGTTCTACACCTGAATAAGGTTCGGACACTTCAGTGAACCAGGTAGCATCTCAGAGTCTCCCATGTGGGAACAATGAGGCTTTCCTCTTACACTGCTCAGTCCCTGTGAGTGTGCCATCTGGTACTGGGGGGGGGGGGGGGGAGTAATCTTCCTCCAGACTTACAAGCAGGGTATGTGCTTTATTTCCCCCTTGGTCAGAATCACAGTGTTTTGCCACCTTTCCGACCTTTATGAGGAGTGCGGAAGGGGTGGGGGTGGGGGGTTTGCTGCCCTGAAGATTTAGGCCCTTGCCCATGGGGGTAGGGGGAAACTTGCCCTAAAGCAAATCACACAGCACATTGTCTGCTTTACTCGCAGACCTCAGTGGTACATATCACCACGTGATGTGTTAGCTCCAACTGGTACAAGTTATTGGGATACATAGGAGACAGAAGTATCCCTCACGTAGGCTGCCCCTGAAGATTCCTTCAAGGCCCTGGCAGCTGTTAGTTCTCTTATGGGAAACCAGGGAACCCCTAGTGGGGAAGGGGAGGGGTAAGCCTATTGTTTCTTACCACCTCGGCAATGGTGGTTGATTTCCCCTTGGAAAGCTGAGGCACTAACGCAGGCTGGCCCGGAGGGGTAAACACTCCATGTTGTGTAGCATTTCTAATAGAATCAAAGATTTATCCCACAACAGGCTCACAAAGGAGTAATGGAGCCTCAAGAGGTCTGTAGGGGGAACCTGTGACAAGGGAAAGGAGAGGGAGTGAGGAGGGAGAGAGATAGAGGGAGAGCCCGTGGGAAGGCATCCCCATGGGGCCCGATGGGACTAATGTTAATGCCCCTTGTTCCCCATTCACCACCATTAAGAGTTTTATGCAGCACGGTAGGGAAGTGGTAAGCCACTCACCCATCCCGTTAGGGGGTGGGAGGAGGATTTTCTCCACACCCGCCCTATGTATGGATAGCTCCCAGGACAGGCCACCTTAGGAGTGTGGTGACAGAGCAACTCAGCCCGTAGAAAAGTCTAAGAGGGGTTGAGGGGTTTTCTCTTGCCCTGCTCCTTTGCATGTATCAAGAAGTCCAGATGAAGGGATCCCTGGGTCTCCAGTCACAGGACTGGGACATGTTAGAGGTCTAGCCCATTGTCAAGCAAAGTGAGGTTACTGGAGATGCAGTTCTGATGTGGGTAAACACCAGGATTGCAACAAGCCAGGCAGAAGTTAAAGTCCTGCATATAGGAGCAACTTTAGACAGCCAATTGATAAGTGAGATTGATACTCCAGAAAGCATCTAAGCTGAATCTGGCTCTAGCACGAATGAAGCAGAGTCTAAGTACAAGGATTGTGGTAAGCAACTGAAGTATAGGTCACTAAGAGTGTATGTCTGTTCTGGAGTGGTTGAATAGAACAGAGAAGGAAGAACTTGAGAGCATTCATATATCTTGGGCTGAATGGGCAGCCCTAGAAGTACCCACTTAGGGGATGTGTGAGACCCTGGGAGAGAATGAGGGGGTGATTTGACTCGGACACTGGGTGTCGGGCCTCCAGGACTAGGATTGGTAGCAGTTGGGAGGGCAAGGATTGAGGTGGCGCCCCTCAGCATGGAGGGATAAGGTGGTTTACCTCCACTGCCCTCTGAGCCAGGTCATCTCTTAATGTGGGGAAAGGGTTCTTGGATCCTGAGAACAGTGCTCCCCAGACCTCTAGTTGCAGATGGGGTCCCACGTAGGGCCTCTGCTACTGATTACTGAGGAGTTGCTGAGGTAGGAGTGGGGATGAAACATGGGGGGAGGCGCATCAGTGGGAGCCTCTCTGATGAGGGCCATGGTAATTTAGTGAGAAGTCTCAGAAGGAGAAGGAAATCTTGAAGCCCTTGCAAGCTCATCTTGCCTCTCGGTCGCCAAGGAAGGCCCTGTTTTGTGCCTCTACTGTCAGCACTCTGGGTGCTGGCATGGGCTAGGAGAGCAACTGGGCGCCTGTGGGGTGAGCATGCCCAGTGATCAGAGGGCTGATCTAGGGTCCCTCATGCCGCACAGCACGTAGTCTGTTATCTCTGCAGAGACTGCCCCTTGAAGGGAAGGTCTTGAACAGCCTGTTGCAGAGGCAGGCCTGCCTCCCGCAGCCAGGCTGTGGGTCTCCTAACAATGGCCAAAACTACACCTTGGCTCACCATATCTGAGGCATCCCACACTGCCAAGAGCATGTCCCAGGATGCTAGCATGCCCTCCTCTATGAGGGAGTCATAGTCCTCCCTGTGCTCCTGGAGGAGGAGATCCCGGAATCTCCTCATGGACTCCCAGATGTCTAAAGTATCTTCTCACCAGAGCCTGGTAGTTTACGATACAGAGCTGGAAGGCAGAAGTTGAGTATACCTTCTGTCCTGTAAGGTACAGTCCTTTCGCCTCCCTGGATCTTGGCAAGGGATCCTGGGAACATTGACTACCACGTCCTACGGCAGCTTCCATCACCTGAGAGCTTGGTACCAGCTGGTTAACCAAAAAGGGAAAGGCCTTCAGTGGGACCTGATATTTATGGCCTACTATATCCAAGACCGGAGGGATAGAAGCAGGAGTCTGCCAGCGTACCCTGGTGAGGTCATGCACATTAGGGTGCAACGGTACTGCTATTGTGTCTGGGGAAGATGTTACCCCAGACTGAATAGGGTATACTGACACCCCCCACCCCAATGGGTTCACCCTCAAAACCTGTATGTGCCATAATGTGGCAAAGGAGATTGAAGTGGGCCATAACGTCCTCCCTGTAGGACCACGGTTTGGGATTTAGAGCCCTATCAGGAGTTGCAAGCAGGGGTGGAGTGGGCCTGGGCCCCTCAGTACCATGGGAAGCTTGCTGCAAGGCAGCTTCCTGCGGTGCTGACTACCTATAGGTACCTGGTGCCAGGGATCCCTCACGGGCCTCTCTGCCCCTGTGTGAGAGGAGTTGACCCTCCGCCTGTAGCTTGGGGCCCAGGGTTGCAGCCCCTAAAACCTCTGCACTGATCCAGCCTTGTCTGCAGTGGGCACCCCTCTGATTCACTAATTATAGCATATGGTACAAAGCAATGCAACTTATTAAATGAACAGTAATCAAAAAATCTAATAAAAATAAAGGAGAAATGTTAAAGGCAAACACCCTGCACCACCCCCTGGCACAGAGGCACCACACACAGCATCTCTGGGGTTTGAAAGATGTTCATAGTCTGTTCCTCACATCTCAGGCCTCCTGCCAAGGCAACAGCTGCACTGCAGAGATACACAGAGTCCAGACACTTTCTCTGGCAGTGGCCACATGCCCCAAACTCTAGGGGGCAGGGCCCATCTCCCCAGCATCAATCTCCATATCAAGGTCATGATCCCCCTTCCTGTCTGGCCTATAAGCCTCTACGGCTGGTGAGGTCCTTCGGCAACTGGGCCCTGCTGAGAATTCCCCTTCACTCTTCCCAGCTGCTTGCCACACATGGCTCCAGCCATCATCTACACTTTTTATTGTCACACATTTTTCACATTAGCATAATGCAGGGCTTGATAAATCCCCAATGCAAGATTGACATGGCACCCATTATTTTGCCCTTCGCACCTGGCAGCATCCCAGTAGCCAAAGAGGCAAATGTCCCTTAGTGCCTAGAAAAAAGAGTGAGAAACACTCATGATTTCAGTTCCACAACCTCCCATCCACCCACTCCCTGCTGCTGAAAGAGCCCTGAGCAGTGACAATTTTTTGGTGGTGGAGGATCTGTCATGCAGTGCGTGTTGATGGCCACAGCAGTTTTTCAGCGGTGGAAGTCCCTGTGCACACCATACTGGCGCTCAAAGCCCCTAGGTATACAGCAGATTTGTCAAGGCCAGGCATAATGCAAACACAAGCTTTCATCTAGATGAGTCGTTCTCAAACTGTGGTCTGAGATCTCCATTCACATAGACCAAGAAAGTTTATTGCAGTTGGGGTGTTTTTGTTTTTAATAATGCACTCTTATCCAAAGCAATTTACAATTGTTAGTTAACAATACAAACAACATTTGGAAAGATCATTAAGTGGTCTGCTGAGCCCATCAGCAATTTTCAAGTGGTCTGTGGGGGGGAGAGGGGACTACAAACACAATCAAGACACCTCACTATTTTCATTTACTTCCTAATACTTATAAAACAGGAGGAGGAAGAAGAAAAAAGAATGAAAAACGGGGGGGAGGGGGGGAATAAGAGAGAGTGTTGTTCATTTTGGCTGGGTCCCCAGGGGTGGGGTGGATGGGATTAAAGCTGGGCACAGGGCCCCAATAACTCAAAATCCACTACTGTGTGAGAGGCAGTAGCTATATTGGCAGGAGAAGCTCTTCTGCTCTCCTACTACTGTCTACACCAGCACTCACAGCAGTAAACTTACATCACTCAGAAGTATGGCTTATTCAAACTCAAGTAATACAAGTTATACCAAAGTAAGTGGTAGCATAGACCTTACTGTAAAGAATGACATCTGTTAACTCCACAGGCTTAAACAACATGGAGATCAGAAACAATCAGATTCTCTATCCATGGATAATACCTTTGTTTAATAAGTAAGTTAACTTTAAATGCAAAACCAGTTTTAATAAACATTTTCCTTACACATCCAACACACAAGGTTATTTTAATTAAGAAAAAATTAAAATCCTACCACCATGCATTTTAATTTAATTCTAATATCCACCCAAATATATCTTGACACAGATTATCAGCAAAAATATCAATCTAATAAATAAGAAATACACCATTCATTATTTCCTAACATTATTTTTAAAATATCTGTACAAGAAGCTACAAATAGTATTTTGAGTTATACAATTGCTTGAACATACAAAGACAGTATATCCTCCTTACTAAGAAGTAGAAGCAAATTTAGTAGAGAAACTATAATCACTTGACATTTAGCATGTTTTAATGGTTACCAACCAATAAGAATCAGTCCTCCTTTAAAAAAATAACTAACAAGTAAAAATTCTAAAGAAGAGTAATTTAAATTAATCCACCATGGTGCAAATTCAAGTTCTGGAATAAACTAGAAGGCACAATCACTGCTTGTCCTTCATGTGGTCCACGGATAGGGTTATCAGATAATAAAGCATGGGAAGGAGGACAGGAAAGTATGAAAAGGAGGACATTGGAGGACATGGAAAAAATGTAGTATTAATACAACTGTCATTACCATATTATGTAATGGAAAATGTGTAATAATTAATGAATGCAGCACTAAAACTGTGCAATGTCATTTTTTTTTTAAATTATTTTAAAATAAAAAAAATTACCACGTTTTTTTAAACCAAAACCTGGATTTTTTCATTAAATGAAAGTTTTTCATGACTGTTTCATTAATGTTCATGAGACTAAAAAGTTAAAAACTAAATTTGCAAATATAAACTTGAAAAGTACCTACAAGTTTTTTTTTTTAAAAAGGCAGTTGACTCACCTCTCATTTTTCATTTTCCACAGCAGCCCATTTTACAATTAGAAAAAAACAAGTCCTAAATTGTTTCTATCCCGTTCGAATGTGCCCGTTTATTTGTTTTACTTAATTGGTCCCTGTTAGTCATTTTATTTATGCTATACTTTGTTTTCCTTATTTTATTAGTGTCCCTATATTTTTTCCCCCAAATCAGCCCTTTGGTAGGGAGCAACAGGCTAAAAATCAAAGTGCTTAACATGGGGCTCAAACCCACAACCATGAGATTAAGAGGCTCTGGCTCTACCAGCTGAACTAACCAGACTGCTATTAAAAGGCAGGAGCCAGCCAAACCCACACACAGGAATCAGTCAGCAGCTTTTCCTGACCTTTTAGCGAGAACTGGTTTGTAAAGTGTTGCAATTTGGCTCTGCATGCATCTAACCGAGAGCCGTAATGCAGTGTTTTGCCACCCAGGGCATGGTCCGATCGGAACGCATCCCTTCCCATTAGCGGCGCTTAGAGCTAGTGCTGCAAAGCCGCCTCTTTAATAGAGTGTCTCCATTGAGACACTCTGGGCTGCCCAGGGCTTTGCCCCATCAGTCCTGCCGTAGTCACAGCTATGATCTGACCACCTCCAAGTTCACTGCTCCAATACCCAGCCACTGAGGGAAGATCCCTCTGCTGGGCTCAGGAACTTGGTTGTTACAGGCTTTTTTTAAACATGCTACTCATCATTAGTAAAAATCCAGACAAAAATCACTTATTTTTAAAATGCCTGCCAGACAGAGGGCATGAAGGTAAAAAGGAGGACATGTCCTCCTTTTGCTGGACATCCAGTAACCCTATCCGTGGATGAAGAGAAGATTATTTTCCCCATAAGCTTAAGTTCATTTTTAAAAGAGGGTGAACATGGCCACCCTCCCAAGATGACGGAAGTTGTATAAAATCAGCCAGCATCAGACTATTCAGGAGGTATTCTGCCTTCCTACGCTGTATGCCACAACAGAGTGCTGCAGAATCCAAGTTTTCAAGTTAAAAAAAAAAAACATTTCTAGACTTGTGTTAACAAGCCTTTTACATACATAAAGCTACTTTGTTTTAAAAGAGTTCATAACCTGTAGTGTTCACATGCTTTCACCTACATAAGGTGTCTTCTAATAATGTAGCTTATCGCCCTTGTAAGAGAAGAGGAATAAGCTCCATCAGGAGGCATCTTAAACTTAGCATAACTGCATTCATACCAGTGACATTGTACTGGTGCAATCTTTTCCTTACTCCTAACCAAAATAATATGGAAGAAAGGAGAAGACATCCTATGTGTAAACCAGGTCAAACACAACCTTGAACAGGTAAGCAGAATTTAAATCAATCTAATGCTGTTTTTCTGGGTATGCAAACAATTCAAAACAGTGCACTCCTTTAACTACCCAATTTATCTCAATGTGTTAAGCAGCCTGAAATGCAAAGTTTACAACTTAAATGGTAAATGGGCTCACCACTGCCCAAAACCAAAAAGTCTCCCAGATCTCTCCCGATAGCATACAACTCATCTATCAAAAGCTTCAGCTTCATCCCTGGAGAATTCTACAATGGAGTTATAGATAATTGAATAACACTTCTTGCCTCCTGAAACCACAGAAGAAACAAATGTAATACTAAAATAAAGGGCTACTGCACTGATCGTATTACTCAATTTCTTATTTAATCCAGAGTACTTTCATTTCAGCCTTGATTACCATATATTTATAGCATACCAAAAGACAGGCAAGTGTGCAAAGAAATCTGTTTAATAAAGTTGCTACCTGAAGTTCCTTTTAGATGGTAGAAAAATAGTTATGCTATGGCTCTTATTTCCTAGTGATAACTTTCATCTTTACCTCAGTACAAGCTACGTCACTCATTTCAGACTCACTTTATCACTTTAACATTCAAATCTGATGTTTCTGTTTCTACAACTACATTATATGATTAATTCCAAATATTTTTAGCAGAGTTTAGAGGAAACCGCATCAATATTAAACAAGCCAAAGGAAAACCACTTTCTTTCAATTTTCCACACAGATTTTAACTCCTTTTTCACCCAGTAATTTCTGAATCAAGTCCATTACTCTGCCTTAACTAAAGTATGTATTTTATTGCATACCTCATTCTAGGTAAGAATCATTGCTGTTAATTTAGACACACCTACCAATGGGTCCTGTACACACTTAAGCAATCTCCTCATCTGTGGACACACAGGAACATCTATTTCAATGGGGAGCAGCTCTATTCCAAGGATGTAGTTCTCTCATTTATGGTCACTTCAAGTCTAAAAACCATATGGAGTCATTCAAGTCCAGAACCATCTCACATTTATCCCAATCAATGCTCTAAAAGAATATATTCCTTTGATGTCATAATTCATGGCAGAGTACTTTTAAAGTGAACCGCAAAGAACAAATAGCAGCTTTATGACCTCTTTTGTTTTATGACAGCCTAAGGAAGCAGGGTAGAGTGATTTAAGTCACCGATTTTACTAATAAAGTAGGAAGCAGACAACCTTAATTTAAATCAATTTTAATCTTGTTTTGCATTTAATACTTATTTTCCTAAATTCTCACTGGTTGGTAACTTACAACTAAGTATGGACTTTATCAAAAAGTTATCAAATTTAGTGTAACCAAGAGAATATATTATTCCTGTACACATTTACTTAACCATTATATAGGTTAACTAACACTTATTCAGATTCTTATTTTTACATTATTTGTTAGAAACTCATGAATGGTGTATTTCTGATTACTGAACGACAAGTAGTTTCCTTGAGAGACAAGGTGGTGAGGTAGTATTTTTTACTGTACCAATTTCTGTTGCCAAGAGACTTGGTCCAATAAAAAGTGTTACCTCATCTACCTTGTCTTGCCAACATCTTGAAACCAAGCCAGCTAAAATACTACAAACAATTAATTTACTTGTGGTTTACATCCAAACTGAGTGACTCATCGACACTGCTGAGTATGCTACTTAAGTCAAGTGTTACACACATCTGTTACAAGGAGTTTGAAAAGGCCCTCCTGATCCTCTTCCTAGAGCACTGGTTGGGACTGTACTCTTCACAATACCTCTTAGACAATGGATAGAGTCATCTTTGCATCCTTCAGTGCCACCATCCCAGCTAAGTCAAAAGCTAGTTTTCTCACTAGCATCAGCTGTGACCTGCATGGATACCACAGGCCTAAGAGCTGCAAAGAATGGGCAACACAATGGGAACGAAGTCAAAATTAATCCAAATTTGTGGAACAAGACTGAGAGCAGAAGAACCCAGGAGACTTAAAACTCCAGTAACTGCAACAAATGTGAAACTAACTAAAAATACTTTTTAAATGAAAAAAATAACTAATACTCAATGTCTTAGGAGATGAAAGAAAGCCCAGAGGACATCACCAAGATGAAAGAATGGCATTTGCTTTTTGGGAACATTTACGCTGAAATAAAAGAGCTATGGCAAAGCCATGGACAGCCTGCATCAGTTCTCTCAGGCTTGAGGGCCTCATGCTGCAGAGCTAAAACCTGCTGTTTTGACATTTGGACTCAGTCTGGAGCCCAAGTTCTTGGACCCTCCCCACTTAAAAGCATTTGAGAAAGAGGTCTTTCTGTAGTATTGGGTTTGAAAAAGTAACATTGAAAAACTAGTGTACATGACCCTGAGGGTGCTGTTAGCTACATTACTGAAGGCTTGCAAATATCTTTCGAGAACAAGAACCTACACAGAGGGAAAAAAGAATCAAAAAGTCAAAGACACAGATTCACAAGTGATCTGTTACTAAACAAAAGTTGATGAAACACAGGTTGCATTATACCACTAGCAGAAAAGATAGGAAACCAAGACTGTTTGAATAGTTAATGGAGTTAACTTGTTCCAAATACCATAAGTACATAAAAAGAAACAAGGAGTCCTATGGGACTTAAAGACAAAAAAATTTATTTATCACAATCTTTTGTGGAAGACAATCCCACTTCATCAGTTGCTTTGAAGATAGGGAACTCTAAGAATAGGAGGAAAATAAATGCAGGCAAGTGTAAGTCATAGGATCAGCTCACACTGTTACACAAAATCAAAGCAGTTGTTAAGATTCAAACATGGGGGAATAGTACATAGAGAAAGATGAGGTCAAATCATCTGTTGTAATGAGAAAAAAAACACAGTCCTCATTTGCCCTGAAGAAACACTGTCAATTTGCACATGAATTCCAATTTTGCAATTTTTCCTTGAAGCCTTGAGTATTATTCAATTGTCTGAACACAGCTATTAGCAAATCATCAATGGAGTGATCAGAAAGATTGAAGTACTCATCTACTGGTTTTAGAATGTTGTGATTTCTGAAGTCAGATTTGTGCCCATATATTCTTTTGCACAGTGACTGTCCTGTTTATCTGATATATAAGGTGGGGAGGCATTTCTAGCACATGATGGCATATACCACAGTGGTGGATGAGCAGGTGAATGAGCCCTTGATGAAGTAGCTGGTTTTATCAGGTCCTATAATAGTGTCTTTTGTGCAGATATGTGGGCAAAGTTGGCAACGTGGTTTGTTGAAGGGGTATGTGCCTGCTTTAATAGTTCTGTTGTTGCTGATGAGTGTCTGCTTAAGGTTGGGGGGCTGTCTGTAAGCGAGCAGAGGTCTGTCTCCCAAGGCTTGCGAGAGTGAGGGATCATCTTGTAGAACAAACTGATGTGCTGTAGAGGTCTGACTTGGGGGTTGTAAGTGATGACTAGTGGCGTTCTGTTGTTTTCTTTCTTGGGCTTCTCCTGCAGTTGTTGACTTTGGGGTGCCCACCTGGCTCTGTCAATCTGTTTCTTCTATTCCACAGGTGAATACTGCAGTTTAAGAATGCTTGATAGACATCCTGAAGTCGTCTGTCTCTGAGGAACTGGAGCTAATGTGGTTATACTTTAAGACTTGGCTGTAGACAATGGCTTGTATGATGTGTTTTGGACAAAAGCTCAAGGGAAGTAGGTGACTATACCGATCAGTAGGTTTTTGGATTAGGGTGGTGTCTGCGTGTCCATCCCTAATTTGTACTGTAGTGTCCAGAAAGTGGATCTCCTGTGCAGAGATAACACTTTAGATCAGAGGTTCCCAACCTTTTTAACAAAAAAAAGATCTTTGTGGCCCCCTTGCCTGATTATGTAATCTGGCCCGAACCACTGGGACAGCCAGTGAGCAGTGCTGCCACCACCATTGCCTGGGCCACTGGGAAGCCAAGCTATGGCAGCTATGGCCCCCCGTCTTTGCCCCTGCTGGGAAGCCCCACTCCCCTGCCAGGATCTGGCCATTGATGGATATAGGCAGCCCTGGCAGGGAGCATCGTGTGTAGCTGGATTTCAGCCCCAGTAGGGAGAGGCTCCGCAGACCCTCTGCAACACGTCCACAGACCCCTGCGGGTCCCCGGACCACAGGTTGGGAACCACTGCTTTAGATGTTAACATTATTCATTAACTTTACGAGATACAATGTGGGGGTAAAGAGTGAGAGTGAAGCTTGAAGACAGGAAGTGAGATTTGCTGCAGGGAAAGAAATGCAGAGGGAAGAAAGGCAATGCATAAAAAAAGGAAAATTGGAACAAAAATAGTGTAAGGAAGAAAGACGAACAAGAGTCAGAACTACAGGCGGGCTGTAAGGGCAAGTTCTTTTCCCATTCAGTGATGCTGAAAGCAAAAAAAGGAACTAATAATGATGGTAAATTATAGTTTAGTTACAACATCAAAACCACATTATACCCTTGATCTTTGTGCAAGCTGCTTGGACATCATCAGAAGCTTTGGTGCAGGCATGGGCAGTATGTGGCCGTAAATGTGCATCCTAGTACGTGAGCCAAAACTTAAAAAATAATTCTGTCCTCTAAACAAAATGAGGGCCAGTATTCCATCACACCTCTATGAGGTTTTAATAAAAATACTGTTAAATACTTCCATCAGTTATGAGATTTAGCTTTGGTTGTCAGAAACATTGTTCTGACAATTCTGTGCTTACAATTCCATTGCTATTTCAGGCGCAGTTGAGTTCAAATTGCAAGTTTACCTCATACCATACCATTCCATTATCATTTACTGTTTAAATTATGTCATATGTTTCACATAATCCAAATGTGCTGCACTAATAGTTTTGGTCCCAGTCCTTCCGAGATTTATACTTGCACTTAACTTTCGAAGACTACTCACAACACAAAATTAAGCACATACACACAGGAAGTCTGCAGAATTGGAGCACTAACTTTTAAATCAGCAATACAAAAAAGTAGTACTTTGAAAATCCATCTGCACAAAGTCACTGTGTTACAATAATTTTAAGATTTTACACTACAGGATAAAGTGAGTTTTATGTCCCCAAAGCATGAAGCACATTTATATGAAGGACTTCAGAGTCTGATTACATTAAATGAACACTTAGTTCAGCCTGTGTCATCAGTTTCACTGGGGTTAGCTTTGCAGAAAACAGAATATGTTGCTTTGAATCTTAATAGGTAAGAAATGGAGAGGGGAAATAAGAAATGCAGCTGCTATTTACCAAAGTTGGGTTTCACACCAGGTCATCAATCATCAGAAAACCAAGCTTGATAATGAAACCAAGAGAAATGTTTCTGCACAGGCTTCTTTTAAACAGAAGTTTTATTCTGCCTCCCCCCCCACACACACACACACACACTTTTTTTTAATTGATGGCTTTATCTCTTTTCTTTAGCTCAAAACGGACAACATACTCACAAGAATCCCTCGCTAAAAAAAGGAATATACAAGATGTAATTAATACACAGGAAACTCAAAATCAATTAGCCCAGCCTGGAACCCTGGAGCGTGAGAGTAAAGTACCTGCCACATCTGCAAAACGTACAGCAGGTCAGGCCTGCCAAGTCTCACTCCTTCAGAGGCAGACTCTCTCATCCGGCATAAGTTTTAGGGAGTTACTGAAATGCCACCATGTAAGAATGAAGGGTTTTGCTGTTGTGCGTCAATGAAGTGTTTGTGCTCCTCACATTCGCAAACTGCTGCTTTGCCAGCTTTGGGCTTGAGAAATGATTTCACGTTTCCTAGCTGGGGAGGAGAGGAACCCTTCCACCTATCCCTCCCCACGCGCCCAAGAGCGCAAACTTTACACTGCAGCTGCCCACCTCCCTCCCGAGGCTGCACTACCCCAATGGCGTGCAGGGCAGCCCCCTGCCCTTCCTACACACACACACAAAAACACCAAGGCGCAAAACAGGGGACGCGGCAACCCCCGACCAAATCAACCACACACCTCACGTCTCCCCCTGCCCTCTCCAAGGAGGAGCAGCTGGCAGCTCCCAAAGCAGCGAGGGGGAAAGCCAGGGAGGCAGCAGCGTCCGCAGGTCGCAGCCAGTGGCGCCCCCACCCCCGCCTGGCAGGAGAAGCCACCCGAGGTCCCGGGGAGTCTGTCCCGAACTCCGGCCGCTCCCCCAGGCCAAGGGAAGGGCGCGGGCAGGGCCGCCGGACCCGAAAGCAAGCAGCTCCTTCCCTTCTCCACCCCCGTTGCTGGCACCGACGGACGGACCCAAAAGGGAACCGCTCGGGCCCCCAGAGTGCACAAGGGCCCGCCACCGCCCAGGGGGCGCCTCCTTCCCCTCTCACCAGCGGCGGAACTCCCCCGGCTCCAACTCGGCTGCCCCGGCCCGTCCCGCCTTCTCCCCGCAGCCAGCGGCGCTCTGAGGGAGAGAGGGCGGGAGAAGTGGGGGGAGTCGCGCAGCCGCACTGGGGCTGGAGAGAGGCCGGGCCAACGTTCCGCCGGCGGAGCAGGCGCGCGCGCGCGCCAGGGTCTGAGGGAGTTGGAGGCCGCGAGGCGGCTTCTCGCGCGGCTGTTGCTTCCTCTCCGCGCTGGGGCGCGCGAGGCCCGGAAAAGCGGCCCTCAGAGGCTACCGGCGCGCGCGGCTTGTCAGTCAGGGGCAGTGGAGAGCGGCCGTGCAGCCTGGCCTCGCGCTCTGCGCATCTGGGCCTCGTGGACGGCGCCCCGCCGGCCCGGATTTTCCCGTGCAGGCGTGAAACACTCAGCGGGCGCTGAGCTCTGCAAGGCCGGCTGAGGAGGGAGGGCAGTTAGCCGCGCCTCCCGAGATTTCCCTTACACCCCCCCCCCCCCCCCGAGCCCTCGTGAATTTCCCAAAACCTTCCCAGTCGTGTGCTACTGACAATTATAGCAACTTAGTGAACACCCCAGTACCCCCTTAATTTCAAGTCCTGGGGAAGCTGCTTTGTGACTCTTGAGCAGCAACTATGTGAGCCCAACCACTGGCCCGCCCAGGAGTGCCTGTGGGTCTCTGTCAAGGTGGCTAATGATGTTGGTGCCTAGCTTCAGGCAATGGAGACGTTGGAGTTCATGGCTGTTCGAGGACGTGCGTCGGAGCAGCCTGTCTGTAGCGTGATTGCAGTAATGCTAACCCCAGGAAATCCTCAAATCGCCTCAAGAAAAGCAGCGCAGTACCTGAGATTGGCCTAAAAGTCACACCAGCCCTTGCAAATGAAAGGGCTTCTTGCTGCTGTGGCAATGAGGAGAACGCTCCTTTGCATTGTGCAGTTGTGGAGAGGGTGCCCTCAGGTCCTATAACACTGTTCTCTCCAGCTCTGGCCCTCCTCTCCAGCCTCCTGTTGCCCTCACTGCCAAGGCTCATGCAGCACCGTGTGTTTCTGGATTCCAACAAGGGAGAAAGTCATCCATGTTTCCTATAGGGTTTCCTGTTACTCCTTGCTGGGGGAGGGAGACAGTTTGAAGGACACTAAAGATTGTCACAAATGGAGTGGCACAAACCTTTACTTCTTCCCCCAAGGGGTCACTTGCTGTTGATATTCCATTCATCCTGACCCCTGAGGAAATTAGTGCCCTTTTTCACTTGTCTCTGGTCCTGTTGGATCAGGTATTTAATGCCTGAAGATAGGGAGATCGTATTTCCGTATAAATCTGGCAGATAATACCAATTCATTTCCAATTATATTGGCCTTTCAACAATTGTCTGTCCGTTTATTCAACTGGATATTGTTCTGTTGGTTTCCTTTCTCTGTTTCTTTCATTCCTAACCTTTTTTTTCCATGAAACAAACCATATACAAATTGCAATAAAAAGTAAATATATTTGTAGTAGAACTTGTCAAGCTCCTTCTGCTTCAAAGATAGATGAAGGGTGGTTGCCTAAAAGAGCAATGTGTGAGGGAGTATCACTCCAGAATGTTTAATAATAACCAGGGGTTAAAAGTAAGGGGGAACGCATTGGAATGTCCTTCCAGGGCCCACCATTTTTAAGGGCTCAGGGTTCCAAGGCCCCTAAAAATAGAACATGGAGCCGGAATGCTGCATTCCAGGGCCCACCATTGAAAAATGCAGGCCCCAGAACACAGAGTTCCAGGTGCACATTCAATTTTTGGTGGCCCTAATGTTGGGCCCCCTATAAATAGTAGGCCCCAGAGTGGCATCCCGCCATGTTCCAGTAGGCAGGGGAGGGGGGCAGGGGCCAGGGGTGTTACTAGGGGGTTCAAGGGCTAGCCCAAAGCCTTCCCCTTCTATGCCCTGCCCCCAACCAGGGATCTGCAGCAGTGCCACAGTGCTGCCCGGACCAGGGCCTACCACCTCCACCTGCCCAGCTGCACCTCAGGTGAGCCGGGGCTGCAGACTCAGGCTGGGGGGTATTGGGGGCAGGGGTGGGGAGGTGGCATGGGGGGCAGGAGCTGGGATCTGGGGGGCCCACCAGCACAGGAGCATTCCAGGGCCCCCCAAATTATACTTTAACCCCTGATAACTGTTTATTGTGTCATTGTCTGTAAATTGGGTGGAACAAATGTTTCCCAATTGATGCAAGGCAGCAAAATTCCTAAAGCTGTTCAATTTATGAAAGATTATGCAGTGACATTGTACTCATCCAGTATTCTACACCAGTGGTTCCCAACTTTTTCTCTGCTATGGCACACCTTGATACCTTTAATTATTTTGAGGCACACCACTACATAGCTTCTAAATGAACTCATGAATATTCATTAGCCAATCCAGCAAATCCACTCTAAGTAGTTTTTTCATAAAAATTCCATGGCACGCTTGCTCAGGCCTCGTGACACACCCATGTGCTGTGGCACACTGGTTGGGAAACACTAGTCTACACAGTAACATCTTTCCATAGCTTGATACAGGGAATCTGGGAACTGGTGGGAAGGTCAGACAGGATCAGCGATTCTGTGGATCCTGTGGCCAAAATTCTTTACTTTTTGATAGTTCAGCAGGTTTAAACAGCGTAGCTAATTACATTGTTCACATTGCCACTTACCATTATTGCTATCAGCAGGTACCAGGGGCCAATTTTAAGGGAAAAGGCTAATGCAGACAAAGTATTAAGAGTTTGTGTGACAATGGTAAATGCAAAATTTATATATGCAAGTGTGATTTTCAAGATGGAGTTCTTTGAACTTGTGTGTGTGACTAGAGAGAATTGACACATACAGAATCTAGCCGTTCCATTCAGATAAATTATTCATATACTGTAAGAAAAGGACAGCAGCTTTTGAACATGCAAGCACTCATAGGCCCAGAATCTATAGTGAGGTTTGATTGCTTTGCACTGACATCATAAAATGGCACTGAAGCTGAACATTAGCAGGGAAAAGAGGTCATAATCAGAGAAAAGGAAGCGTGACTGATTGTTATACCAAAAAGGGGCACCCAAGAGAGCACCCCCTAATAAAAAGAAAAGACCAGCAGGATCTTATTCAAGGGGACAAGGAAATATGCCACATTTATTGTAAATAAGTAAGGATAGCAAAAGGCAGTCTCTCTCTTTCTCACACACACACACACACACACACACACACACAGAGTTCTGCAACCTGGTATGATATAATTACCAGTCCTTTCATGTGTTGCTTGAGCCAGCCTAGCGGCCAACTCGGCTGGGCACAAGCGGGGAGCCAGGCCTCTGTCGGTCGCAATCTGATGCTCCAAGATGACAGTTGCAGAATGAGACCCCAAAGTTTTCACGTTCTCACTCATCTTTTATACTTGCTGGCCCTCAGGTAAGTCTATGGGATTTGCTGTGTCATGTAGCCTCAGGGTTCCTGTGAGATCACTGGTCACCAGTCACTTCAGACTTGATTGTATTTTGTTCTTTTCTTTCTGGGGTGGCTCCTTCTGTTTACTTTAATCAGAGATGTCTGCATTGTTCAGCCAGTTAGATGGTACTTATGGTTCATCAGGACAAACTGGCAGTTAAGACTGGCCTCTTCACACACACACCCTTCATTCACACATTTAAATGAACATACACAGCATATGCTTAAACCAGATTTCATCAAGTATCCAAAATGGAGTTCAGTGTTTAAGCAGGAGTTCCAAACTGACAATAAGGAGTGTTGTTGGACATTGGTTATAATGTCTATTACACATGGTTACAAAATTATTTTACTTATGACACTGAAAGACATATACACAACATTAACTAACATATACTTTAAAGGAAAATGTAATTTATTATCTGTTCAATGTTTTCATTAATGATCTGGATGATGGGATAGATTGC
>ML683699.1:9175-55521 GCA_007922195.1 Podocnemis expansa | reverse complement strand
ACACACACACACACACACACACACACACACACACACACACACACACAGAGTTTGCTCTCTCATCAAGACAGGACACAAGCTTCCACAGTAGCACAAGGGGGAGTAGTGGAGGCACATCGAGTACATAACCTGTTTCAAGTTGATTTGTACTCAGCACAGCTCAGCTGTGCCTCCACTGCCACAAGCTGAGCTCCATTGGTTATGCTGCTATTTATATTCATGCTAACTCAAAAAAAAGCTAGCAGGAGTATGCAAACATGAGCTGGGGTTGCTCACACCTCAAACTTTCATCCAAAACACACCACACAATCCATTGTCTACAGTGGCAATTTGCAACCTGTGGCCAGTGGACCACCAGTGGTCTCTAAGAGCACTGCAGGTGATCCAGGGTGGAACAGGTCAGGAAAAGTGCAGCTGGAGCTGGGGTGCACAAGGCCACAGAGGACAGGGTCATAGTAAGGAGCATGGGGTGGGGAGAACAGGGCTGCAGGAGCGGTAACAGGCTCATAGCAGCGGAGAGCAGGAGGCCAGGTGGGTGGGGCTTAAGAGCCCTGTGGCAGAACAATGGAAGACAGGGGGCACAGTAAGACACTGGAGGATGAGGAGCACAGGGCTACACTGCACGTGATGCACAGGGCAGGAAAAGCAGGCAGCTAGTGTGGTAAGGGGCTTCTGGCCAAGGAGTGCAGGCCTGCGAGAGGACAGGGACACAGTAAAGAGCTTGGGGCCAGGAAATGCAGGGTCCTGAGGGAGGGGGGCATGGTAAAGAGCTCAGGACCAGGGAGTGCAGGGTGGTGGTCTGAAAAAGCTTTTGATGATGATGTAGTGGTCCACATAAAGAAAAAGGTTGGGAACCACTGGTCTACAGCCAATCCCTAAGATATAACCACATTTGCTCCAGTCTCTCAGAGACAGACACCTTCAGGATCTCTATCAAGCACTCTTAAAACTACAATACCCATCTGCACAAGTTAAAAAAAAAAAAAAAAAAAAAAAAACAACTGATGGACAGAGCCATGTGGATATTCCGAAGTCAACTGCTACAGGAGAACCCCAAGAAAAACAAAAGAACGCCCCCGGTCGTCACATACAACCCCCAAGTCAGACCTCTATGATGACCCCACACTTTCTAAAGCCTTGGGGATAGACCTCTCCTCGTCTACAGACGACCCCATAACCTTAAAACAGATACTCATCAGAAACTGCAGACCTAACAACAGAAACATTAAAGCAGGCACACACCCTGCAACAAGCCATGCTGCCAACTTTGCCCACGTATCTGCACAAAAAAAGACACCATCATAGGACCTAATTAAGCCAGCTACTCCATCACAGGCTCATTCACCTGCTCATCCACCAATGTGATTTATACCATCATATGCAAGAAATACCCCCCACACTTTATACATTGAACAAACAGGACAATCTCTGCACAAAAAGAATAAATTGGCGCAAAACTGAAATCAGAAATCACAACATTCAAACCACATCATTCAAAAACCACTAGCTGAGCACTTCAATCTTCCTAATCAGTCTGTCGACTGTTCATTAACAACTGTGCTCAAGCAAATGGGTAACACATCGAGACTTCAAAGAGAAACTGCAGAACTGGAATTTATATGCAGATTTGACTGTGCAAAAGCAGGATTAGATTATGACTATCGATTTTTTTTTCCTATTACAAGCAGATGATTTGACCTCATCTGCCTCTATGTGTTGTTTCCCACTGTTTGAATCTTAACTGTTTTGATTTGCTGTTACACCATGACCTGATCCCATGACTTAGGCTCCCTTGCATTTATTTTCCTCCCATTCTGTAAGTTCCCCCATTTTCAAAGAGTCTGATGAAGTGGGATTTTCTCCCACAAAAGCTCATGCAATAAATAAGTTTCTTAGTCATTAAGTGCCACAGGACTCCCTGCTCATTTTTTCAAATACCACTCTGACACATGGAATAAATGAACCAGAGTTGGGCCAAGAAAGGTATCCAAGTTCCACTAAGAACCAAGACCAAGATACAAAGCATAGCCCAGATAGGCATTTAATGTCTCACAAGGGATAATCAAGCACAAAATACCCACAGGGACAGCTGAACCCAACTGAAGGGGAGCAAAGCCCAACTTCCAAGGTGCCCAAGAAAGCACTGAAGCCACACCAACATGGAGCCAAAACTGAAGAGTGTGGCAGATCCCAGCCAAATAAGACTTTATTTTGCATATTTGCAGTCTACTGCGAACGGAGTCTCTCCAAGTAATCAGAACTTGGTTTGGGGATGAAACATAGAATGCCAGTACTTCCCCCCCACCCCCGGGCACACCCCAGTATGATTCCTGGCATCAACATAATGCAGGACAAAGGCAGACAAGTTCAGTGTGTAAAGCCGTGAATGACTTTGAGGGCTAAGGCAAACATTTTATGTTTTATATAGGGCAGGACAGCAAGTACAGAGATTCAAAGAGGGGGATGAAGTGGTCACACCAATCAGCAAGTGAACCCAAATATGAAGAGAATTTCCAGCTTAACTGTCTTTCTGGATGCGGCAAAAAGATTTTCTTGGATATGCCAACCCATCCCCCTCTTTTTTTTTTCCGGTATGCACAGAACTCTTACCTTGGTCTGTGCCTAAGGAACAGAGATAGGCAGCAGTATGAACCATACTGACAAAAAAAAATTAAATTTGATTTTTCTAGCACTTTCCTTTGAAGAATACTTTCTCCACTGAAGTGAACCATCTCTTCATCTTCAAAAAGGATTTGGGTAGGTGGTTCTGTGTGTATTGGACATTTTATATTGTTTCATAAGCTGTCATTTAAAGTGTTCTCAGCTCGGATCAACTATGGTTAAGGGAAGAATATATCTTTACCCTGTATCTGTGTAGTGTGCATAAACCAGGACAGCTTCTATCTTAAAAGGCAGTGACATCCTAGAAGTACAGAAAGTATTAAAACATATACCAGGAAAGCCAACAGTACATGGGATTGAAGTAGAATGTAAACAGCGCCAAAAGAACAAGTCTCTTACTAATTATCTTTAAAAATCTTAAGATGCTTATTCTGCATCAGTCTGGCTCTGAACTTTGCACCAAGCAAAAAAAAAGCTCATCTATTTTTTTTTTCTCCAAATGGATTTTAATGATTATCTGACAGCAATGGAAATAGTTTGAGTAAATGGCTTGAGTAAGTTGCTATTACAGAGTGACCCGTTCCCATGACTTACACTCCCCTGCATTTATTTTCCTCCCATTCTGTAAGTTCCCCCCATCTTCTAAGCATCCGATGAAATGGAATTATCTCCCACGAAAGCTCATGCAATAAATCAATTTGCTAGTCTGTAAGAGCCATAGGAATCCTTGTTTTTTGTTTTTGTGGGTTTGCTTTTTTTTTTAGTAAATAGAACACTACTGTTTTCTTTATACTATAAATATACTACGTATTCACCGAGTTAACAAATAGTAAGGTGTGCTACTAACAGTTGGGACCTATATGTGCTAGCCTGGCACTTGAGAGACCTGGATTCAACTCCTTGCTCCATCAGACTTCCTTAAGCGATCTTACTTCAATACATCTTTTCCTGAGTCAACAACTTTTATTGTCAAATTAATCCTGAACCTGATAAAAGAAAGGCTTGGGGGGGGGGGGGGTGTCTAGCATCCTATTCTCAGCCCCCTTACATTCAGAGAGCATGATGCAAGACCTAGGATGACCTTCAGGCCATGTTATGTTTGCAGGGCTGGCAGGTTTTTGTTTGTTTGTTTGTTTTTAAGGTATTTGATAAAGAAATCATGGAAAAAAGTATGGACTCTGGAATCTATTGCTAGAAGAGCCATTTTTGTACAGTCATATTTCAGAGAAAAACCACAACTAACATTTTACACACAATATAGGGATAAAGACAACAAACTTGCTTTCTTGATTACTGCTTATATAGTACATAAGTAAGCTGAATTTACTCTAAATCCCCTTGAATACAGTATTGAAGCTGAAACAGCTAACTAATTTGAACAGTTTCCAGATGAGAGAGAAGGGCAAGATTATAGCTTTTTCAAGACCAACTGCTACTATTTTTGTTCAGCATATGGTAACAGAATGCAAGTTATACATTCATGATATTCCACTATACAGACTATAGTTTACAAGATGCTTTTGTTTAATAAAATTTATTCAGCTGGCAAACATACAAAATGTTACTGTTTTTTCATACTGTCTTTTTAAATATTTCTAGTTTTTTAAATTAAAAGCAAAGCAGCACAAGTGGCAAACCATCTACTACAGAAGTATTTATCAGGGGTTATTGAGACATTGAGTGTGTTTTCAGATACAATTAGGCATGTAATTCCAATCAGAAGTCAATCATTAAGGTCTTTTCCTTAAATCTAACCTCATGTCTTTTCCTCTAAAAGCCAAAATCCAAAAAGCTAACATTTTTATTTATCAACTGTTGAACTATTTGAGATACACATCCCTCCTGTGAAAAGTTTACCATCATGTCCCTAAAACACATGGGATTGACATACCGTATATAAGAAGAGTCGTACCATATGACAGCCTGTTTACCCAGATCAATAGCCTGACGGTCTAAAAATTAAGAATCATTCGTTATTTGTTGGATGAGACAACGTGATCACTCAAAACCAGGGGTCTCAAACACACGGCCCATGGACCACATGCGACCCCTAAGCCATTTCCTGTGGCCCACAATGACACAATCATTACCGATATTTGCAATATTATTGTATGGAAAGGTTTCAGTGGTGCAACCCTCAGGCTACTGTACTAATCCTCATGCGGCCCTCATGGTGACTTGAGTTTGAGACCCCTGCTCAAAACAATAGAAGTTATATAAAATATATCCGCCTCCAACTAGACTCATATGGTTACCTAATAGCTTCAAAGATTAAAAGCACTAAGATTTAGATGCAGCACAGCTTTTAATCTATTCAAGACCCATGATATTTGGGTAGTTTCCTTTAAATTAAACTAGACCCCTCAGGACTTCAAAAGGAAGTTCTCATACCTTTTAAGAAGTTAACATTGTATTAGTGGGGTTTTTTATCCCCCATAAAGTTCCCATTACCACGGCACCTGAATTACTTCAAGAAAAGTAAAGACCTTTCTACCAATCCATTTCAAAAAAGTCCCCTAAGGTTCAATATTCTATTTTTACTGAATGTAGCCGCATCCCTTCTGAGCTTTTCAGAGAGGTGATAATGACAACAGTGCTCCATACACTTCAGCGACTCCCATCTGACTGCAAGTCTAGTCAAAGATTCCAATAAAAGGCTCAACCCACAAGGGCTAATTTGTCACGAACACATCATCTTGTTGCACTAATCAAGCAAGGAGTCCTGTGGCACTTTTAAAGTCTAACGAATTTATTTATTGCATGAGCTTTCATGGGAGAAAATCCATCTTTATCAGATGCTTTGAATTTGGGGAACTTAAAGAATGGGAGGAAAATAAATGTAGGGAAGTATACTGGGGAAGTCATAGGATCTAGTCAGACTGCTACAGCAAATCAAAGCAGTTGTTTAGATTCAAACACTGAGGAACAGCATACAGAGGAAGGTGAGGTCAAATCACCTTTTATAATGAGAAAAAAATCCAAATCTGTAGTCCTTACGTAACCCTGAGTCAATAGTGTCATATCTGCATATGAATTCCAGAGACACCATGACCAGGGATAGTCTTATCTATTACTAAAAATCCATAAAAAAGGAAACCCCGGATACCCCCTCATCTCAGGCACTAGCACTCTTACAGCAGGCCTGTCTGGCTACCTGGACTCCCTCCTCAGACCCTATGCTATCGAAACTCATAGCTATCTTTGAGACACCACAGACTTCCTGAGAAAAATATGGTCCTTGGTGAACTTCCAGAAGACACCATCCTGGCCACTATGGATACTACACACACATATCCTAGGGTATGTCTACACTTACAAGTTATTTAAAATTGAGGAGGCTTATTTCAAAATAACTTATTCCTTGGCCAGGCATGCATTTTATTATATTGGTTTAAGTGGTTCCTTAATCTGAATTAAGGAAGCACTAATTCAATATAATAAAATCTTTTATTTCAAGACAGTGACCAGGCTTTGAGCTGCTTTCACAGCACATAGCCCCTGCAGCCTACACAGAGGGACTGGGGAGGGGAGGCAGATTGGCATGCCAGCTGGAGGAGAAAGGAGCCCACCAGGGGATCCCTGGTCCCGCCAGCGGTGAAAGCACCACCAGCCAGGGACTCTCCTATCTGGGGAGCGCCTGCAGCCCCTTCTCGGGACTCCCTGGACACGGGAGACCCATCGGCTGCTTCTCCAGGGCCTCCTTGTCCAGGGAGCCTTAGAGGCTCCCTTCTCCCAGGGAACTGCAGTTCCCTTCTTGCCGGGAAGCTGTGGGTCCAGGGGAGAAGGGAGGTGCAGCTCCTTGCTTGCTGGGGAGCTGAGGCTCCCCTTGTCCCCGGGAACTGCAGCTCTCCTACTTTGAGTTAGAGAGTTTAATGTAGACTCTCTAACTCCAATTAATAAATCCTACTTTAATTCAAACTAAGAGTCTAGTGAAGACTCTAGTTCAAATTAATAACTCGGATTTAAAAGTTGAAAAGTTAGAAGTTTAAAATCAAAGTAGATATTTCAAATTAACTAATTTGGAATAACTCTCTAAGTGTATACATAGCCCTAGTGCCCACTATGGACACAGTCTCAGCCACTATGGACACCAGGTAGTGCAGGAACTTTTAGAAGAATTCAAGACTTCATCTTATCAAACAGGACCTGTCAACCAAAAGTTAATTCCACGTTTCAATAAACTATTAAATGTCCAGTATTATTATAGAATTCCATAACCATGATCCCCTTCTTATTATTGCAGAGGCCATAGCCTAGAAGAGACATTTGCAATATCAAGTGCCAACAGGAATGAGGTTTTTGCCACCAGCCTACCCCTCTGCAACAACAACAACAACTGTGAAATCACCCTTTGCATCCTCCAGGAGCTTGTTAAAGAACTTAGCCATCCCTTCGCAACTGAGGAAATTATGTTTTGCTAAGACCATTTATTAGCTCACTATCTTCATCTGGAGCAGGACAGTCAAATTCTCCTTCCTAACAAACCTAGACTTTTTCATCTCTTTTTCTTTCTGGGTTGCTTTGCACCTTCCTTGCAGAGACCCCTCATTGGCAGTTGTGACTACTGAAGAGTTAGGCATTGGGGATGAATTAAAAAAAATTAAATACCAAAAGTTAATGCTTTATTTAATAAATTTGTTAGTCTTTCTAAGTGCCCCAGGACCCATTATTTATTTTGCTGAAATAGACTAACATGGCTACACCTCTGGAATTTAAATAGCTGAGCAGCACAGGGTAATGCTTGTTTGTACATTTAGCCTTCAGAGTACTTGAAGCAGAGATTAACCATAAAGTCTTTGTAAATTGTAATAAGAAGTCATTAAGCTGGAGGACAACCTCCCTCAGTAGTTGTCAATGTAAATATTTTCCTAGACTAGTTCCAGCCTCTATACCAAAACCCTAAAGCTATCCCACAAAGCAGCTCCTGGTAAAATTAAAAGCCCTCTGACAGGAGAGATAAGGAATCTAGAACCACTGATTTTTTTTTTCCTGACATGGCGGGGGGGTGCTGCGTGGGTATAATAAAGACAGCAGAGAAGCAATCTCTCCCTTGTGAGACAAAGGCTCCTCCAGGAGCTGTGGATTGAGAGGATGAACATCTTCCTGAACTCTTGATGTGGCTGCTGTATAGGCTGGTCCCTTTGAGGTTTAAGGCATCTACTTGCAGATAGGGATGAGTCCTAACTCTCTCTGAACAGCAGGCACTCCATAGATCCCAGGAGGGACAATGGGAGAAGGGGCATGGCATAGGAGACCAGTCTATCAGGGGCCAAGATGATCCATCCTTTCTATAGGAGTGGAGACATACTCAGTACCAACATTCTCCCTATGCAGAGTGCATAAGGCATCTGCAAAATTTCCCCCAGTAATTTGGAAAACAGCTGGAAGACTTTATAGCAGAATCTGAGAAGTCCTCTGTATAATCTGGGGATTTGGGTGGGATTTCTGCCAGTGCTCACCTAGATGGGATTACAAGGTATTTTGACTTGGTGACAAACCAAGAAGAGAACAGCAGTCATCTCAGGGTTGAGAGCACAGCTGGTACCGGACACAGCAATAACAAGTCCAGGAAATTGCCTCTTAATGGTGCCAAGGACCAGAATGGAATCAGTACAGGCTCAAAGGTGAGTCTAGGTATCGAGATCCCCAGTGAGACAGTGACAGATATAGACTGCGCCACAAACGAGTACATTGGTACCAAACCTACAGCCTCTTGCACAGACAGTGGTGTCTGTTCCAACTCCACTACCAAGGGCATCAATGGCGTCAACTTCAGCCTTGATGTTGAAGAAGCTGAAGACCCTGGCACCAATAATCCCAGTGACTCCTGAGGTAGACAAGGCCAAAATAGCCACACACACAAAAAAAAAAAAGAAGAAAAAAGGAATTTCTGTTACATAACCCTGTGAGGTTAAAGGTATCAAAAGTGGTGGTGCTGCAGCAGTGTTCAAAGAACTCCCAAAAGACTGGAGTAAGTGGTATGGTACCTAAAATCTCCTGCACATGTCTCAGGAAGATACAAGCCCAATTGCGCCCACCTCTACCTGGATACCATGCTCTTACATATGTCTCAAGGCTGCATTTGAGGGGGAAGATGATAAATCCCTCCTTTCCTTCAGATGCCCTTGATCCAAATTATGCATCCTCTTTGGAGGTAGCTCCCAGACACAAGACCACCTTGTTCCCTTTTTGAGGGAGAACCAGAGTTCAGGGGTCTGTTCACCACTTCTTGCCACTTCTTCAAAGGTGGAAGGTGGCTAGACCCAAAGGCTGTGGAGGGTCCTAGTGATGATACAAGACTCACAGCTTGCTCCATCAAGTGCTGCTTCAGATGATTGTCTTTCACAATGTTTTCTCTTTTTAAACTAACCCAAGTGTTATATCTTTCTTTAATGCGACACCCCTCCTACACAGAGCAAGCATTAAGTGGGGTGAACTACTGAGGAGAATAGAGATCACACAAAACAGGCAATGTTTGAGACCTGAAGAACACTGCATAACCATCAGGCCTGTGCACCCCAAAATAAAGAAGGGAAAAAAGCAAATCAACTAATTGTCAAACCTATACGAAAACTAAAAATTTGGCTATAGGGTATTACTTTTAACAACAACAAACAAACTATTTACAAAGTGGAAACTCAAACACAGGGAGCTAAAATTAAGCTCTAGTCTATAAAGAGGGAAATCGAAGTCCCAAACTTCTAATGCTTTGTAATGTGTAGATCACAATTTCACACTGGACCCCAGTCCACACTAAGGTATTTCTGTGGAAAAGTAACTTTGCTAGAAGACCATCCCACCATATTTGCCTGTACTATAAATTATGATCAAGAGACCTTCCAAGCATGCTACTTTTCCCCACAGACTTTGCAAAATCATAAGATGTTAACTATAAGTTATGAGCTTGGTATAGCAGTAAGTACATCAACTATCTGATAAAGTACTAATCTATTCTAACAATTTTTTCTTACTCAATTGGCCTAGCTACAGCCTTACTACAACCCTACTGCAATACTACCCAGGAGGCCCAGCTCATTACCCAAATCCACAACTCTGACTCTCTAACCAGCAAAACAAACAAAGAGTCTGGCTCCAAAGGAGCAGCTGTGTTACTCTAAGTCAGCAAAACAAACAAGGAGTCCCGCAGCAGTTAAATACCAAGAAATTTATTTATTGCATGAGCTTTCACTGGAGAACTAACAAATTTGTAGGGAATTTATGTTTTCACGCTGTCTGAGCCCTAGCCCACACTGAGGGGGCTTTTTGGCAGCAGTTGACCAAAAGTTACACAAGGCACATAAAATGTCTTCTGTAACTGCCAGCAACTTCCTAAGCCACCTCAACACACCACTGAAAGCCAGCCGCAAATGGCTTGTGGTCAGCTTTCTGCTGCATCCCTAGGGCAGTATGTCCCAACCAGTGTGCCATGGCACACAGGTGTGCTATAAATTTTTTTGAAAACATACTCAAAGAGCTCTGTATTGGCTCACTGGCTCATAAATATTCATAAATTCATTTGGAAACTATATGGTGACATGCCTCAAACTAATTATAGGTAGCAAGGTGTGCCACAGCAAAGGAAATGTTGGGAACCACTGTCCTAGGCGGTAGGACTTCCAGCACTGACCTTCAGGAGAGCAGCAGCAAGTTCATACTCGCCGCTAATCACACCCAGGACATAGGGCTGCCAGTGGTGATATTGCCACCATCAGTAGAGACATACCCTAAGGCAGTGGTTTCCAGCCTGGAGCCTGGAGACCCCTAGGGTCCTGCAGAGTTATTGCAGGGGGTCCATGAATACATACAGCCCCAGCCCCAGCCAGCTATCCATGTTGGAGACGGCTCTAAATCAGGGGTGTCAAACTTACAGTCCACGGGGCCAGATCTGGCCCACAGAGCTGTTGCCTGGGCTATGCCTGAAAGCCATCTGCAGCGACAAACTGCAAAGACAGGCTCCAGCACAGCAGGGTGAGGCATGCTTCTGACTCACTACCATGATCTGAGGCACAGCACAGGGGAACAAAGGAAGCGCTCCAGCCAATCCCAGCTCAGCTCTACTGTGGTCTGCCAACCAATCAGAGTCTCAGTCACAGCAGGGTAGGCTGGCTCCAGAGAGCCACTGTACTGCCCCCCATCCCAACCGTTCACTGTCAGTCAGTCAGCATGCTAATTTGATTGACAGCACACTGCACAACTTACAAACATAAAAGGAAAAAGCAGCTGGGGCCCACATGGGAACAAGCCAATCAAAGGCCAGCCAGGACTGAGCCAACCATAGGGCAGTATCCTGAATGACTGACAGTAACAGACGAGAGGGGGAGAGGCAGGAGCCCAGCCTGGTTGCCTGTGACTGAGACTGATTTTTATCATCTGCCACCATGATGTTGGGAAAAAGGAATGGGAAGGAGAAAGGCGGGCGGGGGGGGGGGGGGAAAATCAGGGAGCCAGTGTGGAAAAGGTAAGTGGAAACCATCCACTGTTAAGTGAAAGCAGTCTATTTGATGGCCCAACAGAAAGCCATTATGAATTTCCTGGTAAACAGATGATGTAGGCAAGGTATCAGGGAGAGCAATTTAGCCTTTAACCAGTGACCTCAAACTCAAATCACCAAGAGGGCCACATGTGGACTAGTACATTAGCCCAAGGGCGACACCACTGAAACCTTTTCATACAACCATATTGCAAATATCGATAATGACAGTGTCGTTCCGGGCCCCAGGAAATAACTTTAGGGGCCACATGCTGCCCATGTGCAGCGAGTTTGAGATCCCTGTTTTAATCTCTCATTGGTCAAAACTTTATTTGGGAATCAAGTAACTCAAATAAACATGGGCATACTAATTAGTAACCTGAACATTCAGAACACTGAAACCATGTAGGCATTTAGGCATGAAGTAACCTGTTGTATTATGTATGCACCTGTTGCATTATGTATATACTGTAATACTAGCATGTTAGAAATATAGGTGGCTTGTGAACTCTGTATTCTGGGCTTACTCAAATGGGTCCAGGAGGGAAGGGTTATGGCTACTTCCCGTAGGTTGGATGTATAAGGGGAACAAGTAATTTGATTAAAGCCACTATCACATTCTGCTCCTCAGTGGACCTGATCCTTCTTTTCTTCTAACAAAATTTACTTATTGCATGAGTTTTTGTGGGAGAAAATCCTACTTCATCAGATGCTTGATGATGGGGAGCTTACAGAATAGGAGCAAAATAAATGCAGGGGAATGTAAGTAGTTTGATTAAAGACATCATCTACACATTCTGCTCCTGAAAGCACCTGATTCTTCCTTTTATCTAACAAAAATCTAGCTATCACATGAACTTTTGTGGGAGAAAATCCCACTTTGTCACATGCTTGACAATAGGGATTTTACAGAATAGGAGCAAAATAAATGAGGGGGAGTGCAACATAAATGCATAGGATCAGGTCAGACTTTTACAGAAAATTAAAGCAGTTGTTGAGATTCAAACAGTGGAGAGCAGAATATAAGAGGGAGGTGAGGGAAAAAAGGAAAGCAAAATTGTGTGTTGTAATGGGGAAAAAAAACCATGTCATTCTCTAACCAGCAGCTGCTGGTAATTTTCTGGAAACAATGTCACCGCCCTTCTGTGACCATGCAGAAAAGGAATGAGATTCTCAACAATCATCATTCTGGCTAATTGACTAATGATGGAAAAATGTCAAGGGGATGCTGGTGTCCTCTCCCTTAGTGGGGTGCTATCTACTCTCTCCTTCAGTGATGGAAAGCAGATACTGAGGTAAAAGAGAAATCTTCAGCATACCTGCAGGAAGACAAAGAATGCCACAGGGGAGTGAATTCATTATAGTGAATTCATTATACATGCAAGTTAGATACAACACTCCAACTCCTATGCCACCAAACTGGATTTGCAACCCTCAAAATAACAGCAAGATTTAAACAAGTTCCAAAGGGGTAGCCACGTTTGCCTAGTTCAGCAAAAAGAACAAGGAGTCCTATGGTGCTTTTAAGACAAAGTGCAATTTTCTCCCACAAAAGCTGATGCAGTAAACAAATTTGGTAATCTTTAAAAGCAACATTTAGAAATTTTTGTATGTAAAACGGCAGCTACTTGACAGCTCCACTTGGCATACTAAACATACTTAACAACAGAAACATTAAAGTGGGCACATATCCCTGCAACAAACCACACTGCCAACTCTGTCCACATATCTGCACAAAAGACACCATCATAGGACCTAATCATGTCAACTACTCCATCAAAGGGTCATTCAACTGCTCATCCACTAATGTGATTTATGCCATCATGTGCCGGAAATGCCCCCGCACCTTATACATTGGACAAACAGAACAGTCCCTATACAGAAGAATAAATGGGCACAAAACTGACATCAGAAATCATACCACCAAAAAAAAAAAAAAAAAGGTTGCTGAGCACTTCCATCTTTCTAATCACTCCATTAATGATTTGTTAACGATGGTCCTCAAGAAAATCAATGGGACATCAAGACTTCAAAGAGAAACAACCGAAATTGAACTAATATGCAAATTAGATTGTGTAAAAGCAGAACTTAATGGTGCTTATAAATTCTTTTCACCTTATAACAAGAAATTTGACATCACCCTCCCTCCATGTGCTGTTTCCTACAGTTTGAATCCTTCCAAATGCTCTGATTTGCTGCTGCAGTATGACCTGATCCCATGTCTTACACTCTCCTGCATTTATTTTCAGCCCATTCTGTAAATTCCCCCTCTTCAAAGCATCTGACGAAGTGGGATTTTCTCCCATGAAAGCTCATGCAGCAAATCCATCTGTTAGTCTTTAAGTGCCACAAGACTCCTTGCCCCCCCCCCCAATAAAGAACATGCCACAGACACAGGATTTTCTCAGCTTGATCCGTCAGTGCTGTAATATCATACGCTAATTCCTAATCACTTCCAAAAGGCTTCCATAGACATTATCTCCAAAGAATGGGCCTAGATTTTTTGCGAGCATTTTCACCAAACATTTTCTGATTCCAGAAGTAGTGAAGTAACTCACTCACACCTGTGAAATGTTGGTTCTTCGAACGCTGCTTGCATCATTCAGTAACAAGTGTCTACGTGCCGCAACTCACAGTAACCTGGAAACCTTTTAGCCCTAGCCTGTCAGGTCAGGGTCAGCAGCCTACACCCCCTCCACACTGTGACTGCGGTTATATATGTGACCCTGACCCTCCAAGTTCCTTCTTTCCACCCTCAGTGATGGTATTGGAACTGCCCATCATTGCTTTAAGTAAGTGCCTGTCTTTTCCTAGGTTTATTATTTTTATGTGATTAAGTGCACCACGATTTAAACCCTGCCCGGCCTGCTGCAAGGCATTTCCAATCAACAACCACCAAGATAGGTGCCTATCCTGTCTGTGTGAGTCTCATCTCACAGATAATTGCCCCACATGCAAATTCTTCAAGAGAAGAACCCGAGAACCAGCGAATGGAGGCTCTGGAACTTCATCCAGGATAGGGCAGTGCTACCAGCTCTAGTTGTGCCCGCCAACTCCAAGAACTTGCCAGTACCGTATGCCAGATCAGCACTGGAGAAGACCCAGTGCCCCTCTCCGGCTATTGCTAAAAAGCCGCAATCGGCCTCTGATTTGGCACCGGCTTGGTACCATGCCATTTCTCTGCCATCCACCTCGCCTCGGGTAAGGGAATGGGTAACCATCCCTTTGACACTGGAAGCTTTCACAGCAGCGAAGGGGTTATCAGAGCTGACACCTCCAGCACCACCCCGGGTGGTACAGTATAGAGGTAAACCAGCCCTTTCATCTAAAAAACGGTCCTCGACAGCAGAGGCAGCACCAGTCTCGGCACCGTTATCAGCCTCCCCAGTACCAGAGTAGTTCTCTACCACCCCACAGCCAAAGGGCAGCTCGCCGAATGGTTATCCCCTGCCTCCAGTGTCAGCATGTGAACCCTCGGTACCATGTTCACAAGGTTCAAGAAGAGCAAGGTCATCTTCAACCTCCACGGCACCATCAGACAACAAGCCATGGCACCACAGGACTACATTATCCCTAGTACTGGCCCCTGCTAAGAACGACCCTGTGGGAAAGCAGCACTAGAAGAGACCACCAACTCCTCATTGCTGAAGCGTCTTGTCCCTCGATGCCAGAGATCATCTGGTGATGAGACCACACCCCACTGACCCAGTCAGCAGCAGGGAGGACACAAAGCATCTCCCAAAGCGAAGGAGGTTCGCGTAAAGCTAGTGGTCACACTAGAGCTTCCAATGCTTCCACCCCACAATCCTTCCAGGAATGGACCAATGCCTGGCTTAATTATCACTCAGAGGACAAGCTGGCATCATCACGGCATTCGACACCATCATCTCTTCGAATCCTTGGCTCATCGGACAATGAATCCAACTCTGGCACCATACAACACCACAGATCACATACTCCTTCTTCTTCATCACCAGACGAAGCCATTTATCAAAAGCCCTTGGCATACAGGGATGATCCTTGCACCCAACAGGTCCTTTTTAGGCGCGTGGCGGCAAACTTGAATCTGGACTTGGGGACTGTCCAGGAGCAGTCCAACCCCCTCTTTGACTTGGGGGAAGCTGCCCTACCAGCAAAAATCTCAGTGCCTCTGCATGAGTGGGTGTATTTGATTGTAAAGGCACAGTGGCAAAACCCCTCCTCTATTTCTCCATTGTCCAAGGTTGCAGACCAGAGATACCATGCCCCTATAAAATATATTCTCTTTCTTTTTAACCACCCCACCCCCAGGTCCCTTGTGGTGGATGCAGTTAATCAGAGAGACAGACAGACAGACAGGGCCAGCCTAGTTCTGCTCCTAAGAACAAGGAGGCGAAGAAGCTTGACCTCTTCAGTAGGAAGGTTTACTCCACCTCAGCGCTCCAGCTCTGCATAGCAAACCACCATGCCCTGATGCAAAGGTATGCCTTTAACATCTAGGGGGCGCTGGAAAGATTTCAGGATGTGATCCCTAGAGAACATGTTAGGGACTTTGAGACATTGGTTGAGGAAGGGCTTCTCATTGCCCACGAGATACTTACAGCATCATGGGACGCATCCGACACTGCCTCTCAGAACAGGGCCTCTGCAGTGTCCATGTGCCGGGCTGCCTGGTTTCAGAGCTCTGGTTTGTCCCAACAGATGCAGCAAACCATTTAGGATTTCACCTTTGGGGGCCCAATCCTGTTTGCTGAGTCCACAGACTCTTAAGTTGGACAGGATCAAGGACTCTAGGGCCACATTAAAATCCCTGGGTGTGTATGTGCCCCCAGAATCCAGGTGCTCGTTCAGACCTCACTTAACTCAGCAGCATCCTCAGCAACAGAACCATGCACAACGGTCCCACCAGAGAGCCTACCAGCAATCACAGCGCCCATATGGGGCCCTTGAGAAGGAAAGGAGCCATTCGGGTAAGGGCTCCTAGCCTCAAACCTCAGCCCAAGCTTTCTGCCAGGGAAACAGCAGCTCCCAGTCAGCTAACCAAAAACAGCATTTTTGTCAATCAGTCAAAGGGCCCCTATCCCGCCGTTCAACCCCCGTGGTTCTGTGCTTGGTTGGCCCGCTTCCTGCCTCAATGGGCCAAAATCACCACCGACCGTTGGATACTGGACACAATATCCAAAGGTTACTCAATCCAATTCAGAACTATATCCCAAGACAGGAAACCGCCCCCTCGTCAATGTCTCAGAAACCCAGAACAAGACCTTCTGTTGTAAAAACAACGCGAAAAACTGCTCTCCATAGGGGCTATAGAAAATGTCCCAAAGAGTCAACAGGAAAAGGAGTTTTACTCTAGATACTTCGTAGTTCCCAAGCCAAATGGTGACCGGAGGCCCATCCTGCACCTCAGGGGTCTAGACAGACATCTAAGGAGAATAAAGTTCCAGTGTCCCTCTTGCAGATCATCCCTGCCCTAGATCTAGGGGATTGGCTTGCAGCCCTCGACTTAAGATGTTTACTTCCACATAGCGATAAGCCCAAACCACGGAAGGTTCCTCAGGTTCAGGGTGAGGAGAAAGCACTTCCAATTCACATCCCTCCCATTCGGGCTCGCAATGGTGCCCACAGTGTTCACAAAGTGCATGGGGGCAATGGCGGCTTATTTGAGAAGGAGGAGATAAAGATATACCCGTACCTCGATGACTGCCTAATAAAGGGAATGTCCAAACATCAGGTTCACCACAGCATCACCTTGGTAAAGAGATTCTGCAACAGCCTGGGTCTTTGCACAAACCAGGAAAAGTCGAAACCAACCCCAACCCACACAATAGTTCATCAGGGCCCTACTGGACTCGAAAAGGGGCAGAGCTTTTCTACCCCATTCAAGGTTTCAGTCCATACATTCCATCATTTCACAGCTCCAGAGGGCTCCAATCACCACAGCTAAAATGATGCTTACAGTTGCTGGGACACACGGCGGCCTCAACCACAGTTATCAGAACAGCCAGATTGAGGATGAGACCATTCCAGCTCTGGGCAGTCTCAGTCTTCCATCCTCAGAAGCACCCTTTGAACAAGGTACTATCTGTCCTACGCAAGGTTCTGGAAATCCTAGAGATATGGCAGGACCCTCTCTTTGCAAGGAGCAAGATCCCCTTTGAGACCACAACACCCAGTGACCCTGATAACAGATGCCTTGGACACAGGATGGGGGACACACATCACAGGGGGTCTCTCAACCCAGGGAACATGGACCCCCAGAGACAGGTTGCTTCACATAAATGTAAAGGAGCTCCGAGCCATTCAGCTAGCATGCAATGTGTTTCTGGACCTAGCGAAAGGGAAAACGGTCCAGGTTCTTACAGACAACACAGCAGCCATGTTCTACATGAACCAACAAGGGGGAGTTCGCTCACTGGCTCTATGTGCGGAGGCAACCAACCTGTGGGAGTTCACACGAGCATACGACTTCACCCCAACAGCAGCACATCCATTGGGCTTAGAAAATGGTACACCAGACTCGCTGAGCAGAACTTTTCTATCACATCCCGAATGGTCACTGCATGAGGAGTTGCTGTCCCACTTAATAGAGTGGTGGGGCCTACCACAACTAGACCTGTTTGCTACTCACCAGAACAGGAAGTGTCAACTCTTCTGCTCGATCAGAGGTCAGGAGGGCTTAATCTCAGGTGTCTTCCTAATCTCTTGGGGGGAGGGGGGTGCACTGATGTACGCCTTTCTCTCGATTCCTCTGATTTACAGGGTACTTCTGAAAATAAAAAGGGACGAAGCTAATATGATCCTGATAGTGCCAAACTGTTCCAGACAGCACTGGTTCCCAATTCTGAGGGACTTGTCAATAGATGCCCCAGTTCACCTTCTGCTCAAGAAGGAACTAATGACACAGAACTCAGGCAGGCTACAAGATCCGAACCCAAGATTGCTTCACCTGACTGCTTGGCAGCTGCATGGTTAAATGACTCAGACGCTCTGCTCTGACAGAGTTAGGGAAATACTAGTGAGCAGCAGAAGGCTCTTGACTAGGGCTACGTACTTGTACAAATGGAAGCTCTTCTCCCAGTGGGCCAGGAGCAAGGGGCTGGCACCAGAGTCAGCCCCCATCCATTCAGTTCTGGACTACCTCTTAACCCTTAAGGATAAGGGATTATCTACTTCCTCCCTGCAGGTCCACCTGGTGGAGATATCAGCCCTTCATACTAGCGTAGAAGCTTCCCGGTCTTCTCCCACCCTACCACATCTCAGTTCCTGAAGGGTATTGATAAAATATACCCACAACCTAGACCTCCCACTCCTCAATGAGACTTAAACCTAGTGCTCCAGTACCTGACGGAGCCCCTATACAAACCCTTGGACTCTTCCACCTTCCTAGTCCTATCATGGAAGGTACCCTTTCTGGTGGCAATAACTTCAGCAAGGTGGGTATCGGAGTTAAGAGCCCCCTCTTTAGAGCTACCATATACAAGGTTCTTCACAGATAAGGTGCTGCTGCGCCCGACCCAGATTTTCTCCCTACAGCAGTCTAACTGTTCCACCTGAACCAGGACATTTGTCTACCTCTGTTCTTCCCAGACCCTCAGGTCACTGAAAACCAGAGGAAGTGGCACACGCTGGATGTTAGGTGAGCACTTCTGACATACATCAAGCGTATGTGCCTGTTCCGCAAGTCCTCTCAACTCTATATCGCCATCACAGAGAAGAAAAGGGGACAACTGGTAACATCGCAGTGCATTTCCAAATGAATAGTAAACTGTATTAAAGACTGCTACAAGAGGTCAGGTATACCCCTCCCAGGTAAGGTCTGGGCCCACTTAACCAGAGCCCAGGCTTTTTCTACGGCCTTCTGGGCACAGGTCCCAATCAAGGAGATCTGCAGGGCAGCGACATGGTCATCAGTGCATACTTTCACGACGCGCTACGCTATTGTTCAACAAGTGAGAGAGGACACTCGGTTGGGCAGAGCCATACTCAATGTAAGCTGTAACTCCACCCACCACCCTGGATATGGCTAGCAAGTCACCTGTAACTGAATGATAGAGCAGTGCTTGAAGAAGAACGATGGACTACCGAGGTAACCCTCCTTCTTTGAGATAGGCTGCTCACACACATTCACTATCACCGTCCCCGCTAACCCAATTTGGCAAAAAGAAAGGACTGGAAAGATCAAGGTCAGGGTCAGATATATAGTCGCGGCACAGAGGGGGCATTGGCCACTGACCTGACCGGCTAAGGCTAAAAGGTTTCCGGATTACCATGCGCTGCAGCACATAGACACCTGTAACTGAATGCATGTGAGCAGCCCATCTCGAAGAAGGACAATTACATCGGTAACCCACCAGTATGCGTATTAAAGGATTGGCTTTTTTACACTTATTATATCTGGATTTAAGTTTTTAGCTAAAATAGGTAGAGATCAGTGTGGATTTTCATCTGATTCTTTTATAACTAAATAATTTTTCTTTCTTAAAAATAAAGTTACTTAAAATATAACCTGAAATTATAACAATTGTGTTAAGTCTTAAACTTACTGTGATCTATTAAAATTGCTTAAATTAAAAAAGTTATCCAACCACTACTTGTTTGCTGCTAAAGTTTTAAAGAAAGTGAAACTATTGACCTGGCAGCAGTCACTGACTAATCATGGGATCGTAGTTTGTTAAAGCACTAAACCAATTTTCAACAGTCTTTTTCAAGAGCAGAAGGAATATTTTCTTCATTTCAGTTCATTCAACTATTTCAGTTCAATGACATTCATTCTAAGTTAAGAAACTGAATGGTAGCTGACAAAGCTGGAAAGCTTGTTTTCCTTTTCCAATCTATGAATAAAAACTAGCAGCTAGTATACAATATATGCAGCTGTGCCACTGTAGCACACCTCATGAAGACGTTCTACGCTGATTGGAGAGAGATCTCCTGTCAGCATAATAAATCCACCTTTGTGAGAGTAGTGGCAGATTTACAATAAAACACATAGGGCCCTGGCACAGGCCCCTCAACAGCAGGTAAGCCCCAAAATTCAAGACAAATCTGACAAATGACTAAACTTAATAAGCGTTGCAAGTCTCAAAGTGGTCCAGTCTTTCTGCATTTTGCTAATTTATTTTGCAAACTGTGCTTTAAATATGGGGGTTTTAAAGTAGTTTAGGAGATAACAGTAGGTTACTTACCGGTAACCATACGTCCTCAAGATGGGCTGCTCACATATATTCAATATTAGGTCTACGTGCCACAGCACACAATTGGTCAGAAACTTTTTAGCCCTACCCTGTTGTTATACAAAAAAGGGCATCCAGGACAGCACTCCCCCATAAAAAGAAAAGACTAGCAGGATCTTATTCAGGGGGGACAAAGCAATATGCCACATTTATTGTAAATAAAGAAGGATAGCAAAAAGCACTCACACTCACACAAGTTCTGCAACCTGGTATGATTTAATTACCAGTCGTTTCATGTGTTGCTTGAGCCAGCCTAGCGGCCAACTAGGCTGGGCACAAGGAGGGAGCCAGGCTTCTGTCAGTCGCAGTCCGATGCTCCAAGATGACAGTTGCAGAATGAGACCCCAAAGTTGTCATGTTCTCACCCATCTTTTATACTTGCTGGCCTTCATGTAAATCTATGGGATTTGCTGTGTCATGTAGCCTCAGGGTTCCTGTGAGATCATTGGTCACCAGTTACTCGCAGACTTGATTGTATTTTGTTCTTTTCTTTCTGGGGTGGCTCCTTATGTTTGCTTTAATGAGATATCTGCATTGTTCAGCCAGTTAGATGGTACTTATGGTTCATCAGGACAGGCCAGCAGTGGAGACTGGCCTCTTCACACACATGCCCTTCATTCACACACCTTGTTCACACATTTAAAAGAACATGTACAGCATACACCTAAACCAGATTTCATCAACTATACAAAATGGAGTTTAGTGTTTAAGCAAGAGTTCCAAATTGACAATATGGAGTCTTGTTGGACATTGGTTATAATGTCTATTACACAGGGTTACAGAATTATTTTACTTACGACACTGAAGGACAGATACACAACATTAACTATCATATACTTTAAAGATAAATGTAATGCATTATCTGTCTGTCCCCCTACATTATCTGTCTGTGCTCCACACTGTCAAAGCAAGGTCAGCAGCCAACATACCCTCTGGCCCACTCCTGTGGCTATATACATGGCCCTGACCCTAAGCCTCCTCAATCCCTTCTTGTTGCCAACTCTGATTAGCGGGGACAGTGGGAGAGTTCTGAATGTATGTGAGTAGCCCATGTCGAAGGAGGACGGTTACTGGTAAGTAACCCACCATTCTTCGAGCACTGCTTGCATCATTCAGTATTAGGTGACTACTAGCTGTACTGTGAATGGTGGGCAGAGTTGGGTTTTTTCCATCCTCAGCACGGCTACCCCCAAAAAGAAACTCAAGGCACGGAAGGGTGCCTGAAAAGTAGGCTTTCCAGCCTACCTAGAGGGGATGTACTGTAACCCTAGATTTGTTGTAACAGAACACTGTATAAAGGAACCAGTGAGAGGTTGTGTGTCACCCTGCCTTGAAGGCGAAAATGGAGGCTACTCACCTTCATGCAGTAGCCGAAGTTCCTCGAGATGCACGTCCTCGACATGTTCCACTTGAGATGTGCGCGCTCAGCGACACCGTAGATCAGAGACTTGTTTAGCAGTGACTCTAGGGACGGGGGAGGAGGCACTCAGAGGAACCGGTGTCCCTTTTCGCGCCACTGGTGACACGCACGCCTCTGCTCCCCCACCCTCTCCTCCCTCATCAATTCCTCTCTACCGCAGAGATCCTGTGATAAAATTAGAATACTCCAAAGTAGAGGGGAGGAGGGCGGGTAATGGAGCATGTCGAGGACATGCATCTCAAGGAACTTCGGCTACTGCACGAAGGTGAGTAACCTCCATTTCCTCATCAAGCAGTGTCCTTGACTGCTCCACTTGATGTGAGTATTTAGCAGTTGTATCATGTGGAGGCGGGTACTTCGAGACGTGAGACATGTGCAGTGTTAAGGACCACTTGTCCTACAGCCATGTCTGTACTGGAAAGTTGTTCTAATGCTGTTACTTTATGAGCTGATCCTATGTTTTACACCCCCTTGCATTTAGTTTCATTCCTTTCTGTAAGTTCACCCATCTTCGAAGCATCTGAGGAAGTGGGATCTTCTCCCATGAAAGCTCATGCAAAAAATAAATCTGTTAGTCTTAAAGTGCCACACAACTCCTTGTTGTTTTTTCTAATGCATAGTGCCTTGCAAATGTATCTGCTGAGGACCATGTGGCAACTCTGCAGATGTCCAAAACTGGAACCTTCATAAAAAAGGCTACTGAAGATCCCAGTGATCTAGTAGAGAGAGTACGTATAGAATCAGGTGGCTGTATATTAGATGAGGTGTAGGGAATTCTAATACATGAGGAAATCCAACGTGATAATCTTTGTTTGGAAACAGATTGTCCTTGAGACTGTTTGGCCATGGAGACGAAAAGCCTGGGTGTCTTCCTGAAGGATCTCGTTCTGTCCAGGTAAAAGCCTAAGGCCCTCCTTACATCTAAGGAGTGCAGGGATACTTCCTGCACTGTGTTGTGCGGCTTTGGGCAAAAAAACAGAAAGTGTATGGTTTGATTGATGTGGAAAGGAGAAGTGATTTTTGCGAGGAATTTTGGGTGTGGCCTTAATGAAACCTTGTCATTATAGAAAACTGTGTATGGGGAATCCGCCATCCGGGCTGCTATTTCACCCACGTGTCTAATTGAAGTGATTGCGACAAGGAATGCGACTTTCATTGAAAGATGTAGAAGTGAGCATGTGGCTAACGGTTCAAATGGTAGTTTCATTAGACCCCCAAGCACTGTGGTGAGGTTCCATGGGGTTGGAAGTAATCTGACCTGCAGGTAAAGGTTCTGTAGGCCTGTCATGAATCTCTTAATGGTGTGGTGTGAAAAAAACGGAGTTACCGGTCGATGGACTCATGAAAGGTGGAGATCACTGCCAGATGAACTTTGATTGCGTTAACTGAGATGTTTGTTTGCTGTAGATGGAGAAGATTCTCCAGGATGCATGGGATTGGCGCGATGTGAGGATGGATGTTGTACTGAGTGCACCAAGATGTGAATTGGAGCCATTTGCACAGGTAAGTTCTCCTTGTTGCTACTTTTCTGCTGTTAAGTAGAACAAGTTTGACATCCTGAGAGCATTGGTCTTCTACTTCATTGAACCATCCAGGTTCCATGCTGTTAGGTGGAGTCTGCTGAGGTAAGTATGTAGTATTGAACTGTTGTTCTGCAATAGGAGCGTTGGCATCAGAGGTAGTGTAATTGGCGGCGATGTGGACATTCTCAACAGGAGAGAATACCACGGCTGTCGCGGCCACACCGGTGCTATCAATATGACTATTGCTTTGTCCTGCTGAATCTTGTGGATGGTGCGAGGGATCATCAGTATGAGAGGGAAGGCATATAGAAGGCCTTTGCTCCAATTGAAGAGAAGGGCATTGCTGCTGAAGCCATGGCCAATGCCTCCGCGTGAGCAGTAGCGTCTGTACTTCTTGTTTGCTCATGTGGCGAATAGATCCACAGTAGGAGTTCCCCATATTTTGAATATCTTCTTTAGTACTCCATTGTGGATCTCCCACTCGTGATGGTTTGTGGTGATTCTCCTGAGGGAGTCTGCTATAGTATTGTCCCTGCCCGGAAGGTATGCTGCAGTGATGTGGATGCCATGGGATATGCACCATTGCCAGAGAGTCATGGCCTCTAAGCAGGAGTTGTGACCTGGTTCTGCTCTGCCGATTTATGTAGTACATGCAGGCCATCTTGTCTGTACATATCTTGATGTGCTTCCCTACTGTTAAGGGAAGAAAGTGCTGACAGGCGTTTCTGACCGCTCTTAATTCAAGAAGATTTATATGGAGAGATCTCTCTGAAATAGACCATGTGCCACGGGTAGTGTTGTTTTGGAGATGTGCACCCCAGCCCGTAAGGGATGTATCGGTTGTAATCAGCATCTGTGGTTCTTGTGGCGTGAAACAGACCCCCTGCAACAAATTGTTTTCGTCTGTCCACCAAGCTAGGGAATCCTTTATCGTTCGTGGGATAAAACACTTGAGGAACCGTAGTTGAAATGGCCTCATGTGTAGTCTAGTGTTTTTGACTAAAGACGTGGTGGAGGCCACATGCCCCAAGAGTTGCGTCCACGAATGGATCGATACAAACACTGCTTCTTGGGTGGCAAGCACTAGTTCCCTGATTGTGATAAATCTGTCCACTGGGAGAAATGCCCTTGCTAGTGACGAATAAATTCATGCCCCTATGAACGGTATCTCCTGTCCTGGCTGTAGCAACAATTTCTTGTAATTTATACTGAGGCCTAGTGCTAGGAAAAGTTCGACAGTTGTTTGTATTGCATCCTGTGCTTGCGATATTTTGGGAGCACTTATGAGAAAACGGTATAGATAAGGAAATATCAAGATATCCTTCCTGCAAAGAAAAGCTGTCACTGGTGCCATGAGTTTTGAAAACACTCAGGGTGCGATGCAGAGTCCGAACGGAAGTACAGTGTACTGGTAACATCTGTTCAGAAAAAACAAACAATCTTAGGAATTTGATAGGTTGGATGAATGGGGACATGAAAATATGCATCTCTCAAGTCAAGGGAAGCCATCCAATCTCCCTGACGCAGTGAAGAAAGTATGATGTTTATCATGACAATCTTGAACCTCTTGGTTTGTACGTGTTTGTTCAGTTGATGAAGATCTAGGATCAGTCGCCACCCACCCATCTTTTTGAGGGTGAGAAAGTACCTGGAGTAAAACCCTCTGCCCCGATGTTCGGTTGGAACTTCCTCTATGGCTCCTATGCATAGGAGATTTCATATTTCCTCTAGGAGGAGTTGTACATGACTGGGGTCCCTGAAGAGGGATGGGGAGGGGTGTTGGAATGAAGGCTTTGCTATAAATGGGATGGTATAACCCTTCTGAATAATTTCTAAAACCCATTTGTCCGTTGTTACACTTGCCCATTGATGGATGAATGGGTGCAATCTGTTTTTGAACGTTAGAGGTTGTAATGGTAGTTGATGCTCGTCTGAGAGGACATGGCTTGGCACTCCCTCGACCTGGACTCCAAAAATGTTGTTTAAGGATGGTCATCTGTACATTTTGTGTCGGTTGGCTGTTCTGTCGTCTCCGATAGGGTTGACAAGGTTTGTTCCTAGAGGTGTCCGCTCTCCTAGTATGTTGACTTTAAGAGTATCTGTAGTTGTAGTTTCACTGTTTATAATATGTCTTGTTCTAGGTCAGAGTATAAATACCAAGGGTTCTGAGTGTGGCCCTTGAATCCTTGAGGTTGTGTATCACCTCATTAGTTTTTTCCCTGAACAGGTTTTCCTTATCGAAGGGAAGATCTTCGATAGTGGTCTGCACGGTATTCGGTAGGTCTGCAGCGTGGAGCCAAGAAGATCTTCTCATGACCATAGCGGTGCCCAGTGACCTAGCTGCCGCATCTGTGGAGTCCAGGGCTGCTTCCAAGGCTGTTCTGGCAATCAGCTGCCCCTCTGAAATAAATGTATTGAACTGTTCTTGCTTATCAGGTGGAATAAAACTTGCAACATCTAAAAACTTAGTGTATATTTCGTGATCGTAGTTGGAAAGAAGAGCTGTGTAACTGGATATCTTGAGTTGTAGAGTAGCTGATGTGTAAACTTTCTTTCCCAAAGTGTCCAATTTCCTGTCCTCTTTGGCACCTGGATTAGTTCTGGAGTATGATAGTCTGCTCCTTTGATTGGCCGCCTCTATGACGACGGAGTTCGGCTGTGGGTGGGTAAATAAAAATTCATTACCCTTAGGAAGAATGAAGTACTTTTTGTCTACTTTTTTGTTGGATGGGGCAGCCGATGCTGGCGTTGACCATATGTTGTTAGCAGGCTCCATTATACCTTCATCCATAGGTACAGCTAACTTATTGGGCCCTGATGATTGAAGGATCTTATATAATTTGTGTTTGGTAGTTGGGCTATCATGGAGTAGAATGTCCATGTTGTCTGCTGCCCTTCTGAACAGATCACGAAACCGTTTTAGATCATCATTTTTGTCCCGTGTACTGTCCTTAGGGGACTCTGTCTCTTTTTGTGGGATTCCAATAGTATCAATTGGGGTGTGTACACTCTGCTGCTGCATGGGGGGGTGGCATCGGTTGTGGTATGGTTCCCCTGAATGGACCTATATTAGTCATGGGCTGAAATGGAGGATACAATGCCCATCCATTGTAATTTGGTGGTAAATTCTGAGATTAAGGTTGGCATAACCATGGGTAGGGCCATGGATAGGTTAAGGCCATATTATTTGTGGGTGCCTGTGCAGTTTGTTGCTCAAAAGGTTCAGGAGAGCCAGAGGCTATGCTGTCAGCTGAACACCTCTCAGAAGAATCAGTCTGGAACAATGGTGAGATTGGGGAGGAGTGTATTTGAAGATCCTCCACTGTCTCCAAATGTTTAGATTTATTTTTATGTTTCTTTGACCGTGTAGGCGCAGCCGGGCTTGCCTTAATTGGTGTTCCCTGCCGTGGAGATAATGGTGCAGTGCTGTCACTCTGTTGCACCGCCTGCACTGAACTAGTAAAGGGCACTGGTGCGGGGAAAAACTGCGGTGCCAGACCCACTGCCAGGATAGTCGTTTGGCATGGCGCTGGGGTCTGCACCAATGTTAGCTGCGCTGATAGTAGCAGCGGTGCCGCTGCCGGCAGTGAGCCCACTGCCAAGGTAATTGCCAGCGCTGGAGAGGGGATCGCGGCTTTCGCTGCTGAGCCACACTCCCCATGTCTCTGGGGGTGATCCATCTGTGCCGTTTATGAGGCACCCGAGGAAATATGAGGTCTCGGGGTGTCCTGTTTATTAGCAGTAGCCCTACTTTTCTTTGGGGGCACTGGGGATGAGGCGGCAGATTGACATTTGTGTGCTTCCTCAGCGGTTTGAGGAGAAGCACCTGGATCTGAAGCAGGATGGAGAAAGCCCTCAAGAAGGAGCAGTTTCAGCTTTCTCCCTCTCTCTTTCCTGGCCCTGCTAGTAAGATTTCAGCAATGCTGACACTTGTGCGCCAAGTGTCCCTCTCCAAGGCAGTTTATGCAGGCTTCGTGTCTGTCAGATGCCAGCATAGCATCTTTGCATGAGACGCACCACTTAAAGCCAAAGGGGCTCGGCATCATGCTGTGTGCCTGCTGGTCAATTTCTTTTTTTAGATGTTTATTTTCTTCTTCATTTCTCCTTTATTTTGTATGTATTTATTTTTGTTTTTCAGGTTGGTTCCATCACTGGTGAAGAGCCACGGCAAGCTCTGTCCGTGGTCGGAGGCGGTAGAAGAGAAACTCATGGGGAGGGGGGGCAAGGGAGTAGAGGTGCGCGCATCACCAGTGGCACGGAAAGGGACATCAGCTCCTCCAAGCGCCTCCTCCCCCGCCCCTAGAGCCACTGCTAAACAAGTCTCCAATCTATGGTGTGGCTAAGTGCACACACCTCAAGTGGAGCAGTCGAGGACACTGCTCAATGAGGAAGTATCAATACTAGGCCATCCTAAATCACTTTGGATGCCCTCAATTTTGAGTGTAGCTAAAACAATCAAAAAAACAAAGGAAGTTCCACACTTGGTCTACCCACCGTGAGACGACTGACTCTCATGTCCCAGGAGATAAAGGTGAGGATAAAACCCTCCCTCTCCACACTAGGGGGGTTTCGACACTTCAATGTGTGAGCATCTAGGCTGGTTTGATGAATTAAAGTGCTGATAGCACAACAAGGATGGTATTTGTTGGGTAATCCTGTTCCAGCGGGGGGAGTCCCAACTTGATGAGGGAGCCCCTTTTGATGGGTATTAGCTAACCAGGCAGAAGGGAAGCTAGTAACCACACACCTCAAGACCTAGAGGCAGGTATGATTTCCGGGTCCCTCCAGCAAGGTGGGAAAGGACCTGTACCGTAGATTCACCAGGTTGCTGGTTTGAGGTCAGTGACCTCTAAATACAGCCTTGTTTAGACTTTGTCAAGATGTGCTCAGTGTGAACCCCTCTCAAAACAGAAGATTGTCCTGAGGGTAGTGGGCCATTGGGGGCCTGTGACAGGGCTGACTCACCCCACACTGCAGTAGCCCAGCCAGCCCTGTGGAGGGCGGAAGCTCCACCCCTTAAGTTCGGCTGGGCATTCTCACGCTGCTGCCCCAGTATAAGAGGGAGCAGCACAGCTCAGTCAGGGCTGGCCAGTGGAGGGGAAGGACGTCTGGTGGAGGCTCCTGCTCCTGAGCTAGGTGAGCCCCCTTCCAGAGGGGACTCAGTGAGCAGAGCGAACCCTACAGAATGGTTACCACAAGAAGAGAGCCCTGTGACCGACGCCCAGGACCTGAGGAGAAGCCAATGACCGTGGGCCCAGGAAAGAGGCAGTCTCTCTACAACACTGGACCAGATCTGCACCCTGCCCCAGGTAGGAAGCAGCCCAGGGGGTCCAAAGGGGGGGGTGCACTGGGGTGTATAGAAGAATGAGTCAGGGTGTTCCAGTTTGGATCCCCACTGACTGGGTGCTGTACACCTGGCACCTGTAGGACCCTGGACTGGGGCTCAGTGGAGCAGGAGGGCCTGAGCTCCCCTAACTGGGCACTGCGCACTGCTCAGGGACCCTGGGAGTACTGACTGTGGTGGTTAGGCCGCGCTGCCCTCATCCAAGGGCCGCTCAGACTCTGCGTGTACTGACTGTTGCGGTTAGGCCACGCTACCAGACTGCAGGGCCGTATTTGTACAGCAACCGTGTGATCAGAGACTCGTGGGGCGCCCTCCCTGATATCCTTCCCCCGTTTCCCCACGAGGGAGCACTAGGGAGGGCCTACCTCGTGACAGGGCCCTTCAATGATTTACCAAGGAGAAAAACCTTGGAGCAGATGGCCGACATCCATGTTCCCAAATGAAGAAGGAATTTTTTGTTTCAGGACCTCCTTTCAGTAGGAACCCAAGAAAGCCCCACCAGGAACAGGAAAGGAACCCTTAGGGATTGGAATTAAGACCAGAGGTAGTAAAGAAAAAGGGGATAAGGGTGGTTGATTCAGGCCTAGTCAGTCACTAGCAATTCAGGAGCCAACTACCCGCATTTTCCAGGCTCCTCTTGCCCCACTAAACCAATATGAGCAAGATTGGTTAGGGAGAGAAGAAAAGGGATGAAATGCTATGCTAATAAGAGTTCCTCCTGACCTCTGTGGCAAGTGGGCAGGGTATGTAAGTTCTCTGATGGCCCTTCAAAATTAAACTATGGGACACCAGGAGATGAGACCCGGGGACTATATAGCTGTTCTACACCTGAATAAGGTTCGGACACTTCAGTGAACCAGGTAGCATCTCAGAGTCTCCCATGTGGGAACAATGAGGCTTTCCTCTTACACTGCTCAGTCCCTGTGAGTGTGCCATCTGGTACTGGGGGGGGGGGGGGGGAGTAATCTTCCTCCAGACTTACAAGCAGGGTATGTGCTTTATTTCCCCCTTGGTCAGAATCACAGTGTTTTGCCACCTTTCCGACCTTTATGAGGAGTGAGGAAGGGGTGGGGGTGGGGGGTTTGCTGCCCTGAAGATTTAGGCCCTTGCCCATGGGGGTAGGGGGAAACTTGCCCTAAAGCAAATCACACAGCACATTGTCTGCTTTACTCGCAGACCTCAGTGGTACATATCACCACGTGATGTGTTAGCTCCAACTGGTACAAGTTATTGGGATACATAGGAGACAGAAGTATCCCTCACGTAGGCTGCCCCTGAAGATTCCTTCAAGGCCCTGGCAGCTGTTAGTTCTCTTATGGGAAACCAGGGAACCCCTAGTGGGGAAGGGGAGGGGTAAGCCTATTGTTTCTTACCACCTCGGCAATGGTGGTTGATTTCCCCTTGGAAAGCTGAGGCACTAACGCAGGCTGGCCCGGAGGGGTAAACACTCCATGTTGTGTAGCATTTCTAATAGAATCAAAGATTTATCCCACAACAGGCTCACAAAGGAGTAATGGAGCCTCAAGAGGTCTGTAGGGGGAACCTGTGACAAGGGAAAGGAGAGGGAGTGAGGAGGGAGAGAGATAGAGGGAGAGCCCGTGGGAAGGCATCCCCATGGGGCCCGATGGGACTAATGTTAATGCCCCTTGTTCCCCATTCACCACCATTAAGAGTTTTATGCAGCACGGTAGGGAAGTGGTAAGCCACTCACCCATCCCGTTAGGGGGTGGGAGGAGGATTTTCTCCACACCCGCCCTATGTATGGATAGCTCCCAGGACAGGCCACCTTAGGAGTGTGGTGACAGAGCAACTCAGCCCGTAGAAAAGTCTAAGAGGGGTTGAGGGGTTTTCTCTTGCCCTGCTCCTTTGCATGTATCAAGAAGTCCAGATGAAGGGATCCCTGGGTCTCCAGTCACAGGACTGGGACATGTTAGAGGTCTAGCCCATTGTCAAGCAAAGTGAGGTTACTGGAGATGCAGTTCTGATGTGGGTAAACACCAGGATTGCAACAAGCCAGGCAGAAGTTAAAGTCCTGCATATAGGAGCAACTTTAGACAGCCAATTGATAAGTGAGATTGATACTCCAGAAAGCATCTAAGCTGAATCTGGCTCTAGCACGAATGAAGCAGAGTCTAAGTACAAGGATTGTGGTAAGCAACTGAAGTATAGGTCACTAAGAGTGTATGTCTGTTCTGGAGTGGTTGAATAGAACAGAGAAGGAAGAACTTGAGAGCATTCATATATCTTGGGCTGAATGGGCAGCCCTAGAAGTACCCACTTAGGGGATGTGTGAGACCCTGGGAGAGAATGAGGGGGTGATTTGACTCGGACACTGGGTGTCGGGCCTCCAGGACTAGGATTGGTAGCAGTTGGGAGGGCAAGGATTGAGGTGGCGCCCCTCAGCATGGAGGGATAAGGTGGTTTACCTCCACTGCCCTCTGAGCCAGGTCATCTCTTAATGTGGGGAAAGGGTTCTTGGATCCTGAGAACAGTGCTCCCCAGACCTCTAGTTGCAGATGGGGTCCCACGTAGGGCCTCTGCTACTGATTACTGAGGAGTTGCTGAGGTAGGAGTGGGGATGAAACATGGGGGGAGGCGCATCAGTGGGAGCCTCTCTGATGAGGGCCATGGTAATTTAGTGAGAAGTCTCAGAAGGAGAAGGAAATCTTGAAGCCCTTGCAAGCTCATCTTGCCTCTCGGTCGCCAAGGAAGGCCCTGTTTTGTGCCTCTACTGTCAGCACTCTGGGTGCTGGCATGGGCTAGGAGAGCAACTGGGCGCCTGTGGGGTGAGCATGCCCAGTGATCAGAGGGCTGATCTAGGGTCCCTCATGCCGCACAGCACGTAGTCTGTTATCTCTGCAGAGACTGCCCCTTGAAGGGAAGGTCTTGAACAGCCTGTTGCAGAGGCAGGCCTGCCTCCCGCAGCCAGGCTGTGGGTCTCCTAACAATGGCCAAAACTACACCTTGGCTCACCATATCTGAGGCATCCCACACTGCCAAGAGCATGTCCCAGGATGCTAGCATGCCCTCCTCTATGAGGGAGTCATAGTCCTCCCTGTGCTCCTGGAGGAGGAGATCCCGGAATCTCCTCATGGACTCCCAGATGTCTAAAGTATCTTCTCACCAGAGCCTGGTAGTTTACGATACAGAGCTGGAAGGCAGAAGTTGAGTATACCTTCTGTCCTGTAAGGTACAGTCCTTTCGCCTCCCTGGATCTTGGCAAGGGATCCTGGGAACATTGACTACCACGTCCTACGGCAGCTTCCATCACCTGAGAGCTTGGTACCAGCTGGTTAACCAAAAAGGGAAAGGCCTTCAGTGGGACCTGATATTTATGGCCTACTATATCCAAGACCGGAGGGATAGAAGCAGGAGTCTGCCAGCGTACCCTGGTGAGGTCATGCACATTAGGGTGCAACGGTACTGCTATTGTGTCTGGGGAAGATGTTACCCCAGACTGAATAGGGTATACTGACACCCCCCACCCCAATGGGTTCACCCTCAAAACCTGTATGTGCCATAATGTGGCAAAGGAGATTGAAGTGGGCCATAACGTCCTCCCTGTAGGACCACGGTTTGGGATTTAGAGCCCTATCAGGAGTTGCAAGCAGGGGTGGAGTGGGCCTGGGCCCCTCAGTACCATGGGAAGCTTGCTGCAAGGCAGCTTCCTGCGGTGCTGACTACCTATAGGTACCTGGTGCCAGGGATCCCTCACGGGCCTCTCTGCCCCTGTGTGAGAGGAGTTGACCCTCCGCCTGTAGCTTGGGGCCCAGGGTTGCAGCCCCTAAAACCTCTGCACTGATCCAGCCTTGTCTGCAGTGGGCACCCCTCTGATTCACTAATTATAGCATATGGTACAAAGCAATGCAACTTATTAAATGAACAGTAATCAAAAAATCTAATAAAAATAAAGGAGAAATGTTAAAGGCAAACACCCTGCACCACCCCCTGGCACAGAGGCACCACACACAGCATCTCTGGGGTTTGAAAGATGTTCATAGTCTGTTCCTCACATCTCAGGCCTCCTGCCAAGGCAACAGCTGCACTGCAGAGATACACAGAGTCCAGACACTTTCTCTGGCAGTGGCCACATGCCCCAAACTCTAGGGGGCAGGGCCCATCTCCCCAGCATCAATCTCCATATCAAGGTCATGATCCCCCTTCCTGTCTGGCCTATAAGCCTCTACGGCTGGTGAGGTCCTTCGGCAACTGGGCCCTGCTGAGAATTCCCCTTCACTCTTCCCAGCTGCTTGCCACACATGGCTCCAGCCATCATCTACACTTTTTATTGTCACACATTTTTCACATTAGCATAATGCAGGGCTTGATAAATCCCCAATGCAAGATTGACATGGCACCCATTATTTTGCCCTTCGCACCTGGCAGCATCCCAGTAGCCAAAGAGGCAAATGTCCCTTAGTGCCTAGAAAAAAGAGTGAGAAACACTCATGATTTCAGTTCCACAACCTCCCATCCACCCACTCCCTGCTGCTGAAAGAGCCCTGAGCAGTGACAATTTTTTGGTGGTGGAGGATCTGTCATGCAGTGCGTGTTGATGGCCACAGCAGTTTTTCAGCGGTGGAAGTCCCTGTGCACACCATACTGGCGCTCAAAGCCCCTAGGTATACAGCAGATTTGTCAAGGCCAGGCATAATGCAAACACAAGCTTTCATCTAGATGAGTCGTTCTCAAACTGTGGTCTGAGATCTCCATTCACATAGACCAAGAAAGTTTATTGCAGTTGGGGTGTTTTTGTTTTTAATAATGCACTCTTATCCAAAGCAATTTACAATTGTTAGTTAACAATACAAACAACATTTGGAAAGATCATTAAGTGGTCTGCTGAGCCCATCAGCAATTTTCAAGTGGTCTGTGGGGGGGAGAGGGGACTACAAACACAATCAAGACACCTCACTATTTTCATTTACTTCCTAATACTTATAAAACAGGAGGAGGAAGAAGAAAAAAGAATGAAAAACGGGGGGGAGGGGGGGAATAAGAGAGAGTGTTGTTCATTTTGGCTGGGTCCCCAGGGGTGGGGTGGATGGGATTAAAGCTGGGCACAGGGCCCCAATAACTCAAAATCCACTACTGTGTGAGAGGCAGTAGCTATATTGGCAGGAGAAGCTCTTCTGCTCTCCTACTACTGTCTACACCAGCACTCACAGCAGTAAACTTACATCACTCAGAAGTATGGCTTATTCAAACTCAAGTAATACAAGTTATACCAAAGTAAGTGGTAGCATAGACCTTACTGTAAAGAATGACATCTGTTAACTCCACAGGCTTAAACAACATGGAGATCAGAAACAATCAGATTCTCTATCCATGGATAATACCTTTGTTTAATAAGTAAGTTAACTTTAAATGCAAAACCAGTTTTAATAAACATTTTCCTTACACATCCAACACACAAGGTTATTTTAATTAAGAAAAAATTAAAATCCTACCACCATGCATTTTAATTTAATTCTAATATCCACCCAAATATATCTTGACACAGATTATCAGCAAAAATATCAATCTAATAAATAAGAAATACACCATTCATTATTTCCTAACATTATTTTTAAAATATCTGTACAAGAAGCTACAAATAGTATTTTGAGTTATACAATTGCTTGAACATACAAAGACAGTATATCCTCCTTACTAAGAAGTAGAAGCAAATTTAGTAGAGAAACTATAATCACTTGACATTTAGCATGTTTTAATGGTTACCAACCAATAAGAATCAGTCCTCCTTTAAAAAAATAACTAACAAGTAAAAATTCTAAAGAAGAGTAATTTAAATTAATCCACCATGGTGCAAATTCAAGTTCTGGAATAAACTAGAAGGCACAATCACTGCTTGTCCTTCATGTGGTCCACGGATAGGGTTATCAGATAATAAAGCATGGGAAGGAGGACAGGAAAGTATGAAAAGGAGGACATTGGAGGACATGGAAAAAATGTAGTATTAATACAACTGTCATTACCATATTATGTAATGGAAAATGTGTAATAATTAATGAATGCAGCACTAAAACTGTGCAATGTCATTTTTTTTTTAAATTATTTTAAAATAAAAAAAATTACCACGTTTTTTTAAACCAAAACCTGGATTTTTTCATTAAATGAAAGTTTTTCATGACTGTTTCATTAATGTTCATGAGACTAAAAAGTTAAAAACTAAATTTGCAAATATAAACTTGAAAAGTACCTACAAGTTTTTTTTTTTAAAAAGGCAGTTGACTCACCTCTCATTTTTCATTTTCCACAGCAGCCCATTTTACAATTAGAAAAAAACAAGTCCTAAATTGTTTCTATCCCGTTCGAATGTGCCCGTTTATTTGTTTTACTTAATTGGTCCCTGTTAGTCATTTTATTTATGCTATACTTTGTTTTCCTTATTTTATTAGTGTCCCTATATTTTTTCCCCCAAATCAGCCCTTTGGTAGGGAGCAACAGGCTAAAAATCAAAGTGCTTAACATGGGGCTCAAACCCACAACCATGAGATTAAGAGGCTCTGGCTCTACCAGCTGAACTAACCAGACTGCTATTAAAAGGCAGGAGCCAGCCAAACCCACACACAGGAATCAGTCAGCAGCTTTTCCTGACCTTTTAGCGAGAACTGGTTTGTAAAGTGTTGCAATTTGGCTCTGCATGCATCTAACCGAGAGCCGTAATGCAGTGTTTTGCCACCCAGGGCATGGTCCGATCGGAACGCATCCCTTCCCATTAGCGGCGCTTAGAGCTAGTGCTGCAAAGCCGCCTCTTTAATAGAGTGTCTCCATTGAGACACTCTGGGCTGCCCAGGGCTTTGCCCCATCAGTCCTGCCGTAGTCACAGCTATGATCTGACCACCTCCAAGTTCACTGCTCCAATACCCAGCCACTGAGGGAAGATCCCTCTGCTGGGCTCAGGAACTTGGTTGTTACAGGCTTTTTTTAAACATGCTACTCATCATTAGTAAAAATCCAGACAAAAATCACTTATTTTTAAAATGCCTGCCAGACAGAGGGCATGAAGGTAAAAAGGAGGACATGTCCTCCTTTTGCTGGACATCCAGTAACCCTATCCGTGGATGAAGAGAAGATTATTTTCCCCATAAGCTTAAGTTCATTTTTAAAAGAGGGTGAACATGGCCACCCTCCCAAGATGACGGAAGTTGTATAAAATCAGCCAGCATCAGACTATTCAGGAGGTATTCTGCCTTCCTACGCTGTATGCCACAACAGAGTGCTGCAGAATCCAAGTTTTCAAGTTAAAAAAAAAAAACATTTCTAGACTTGTGTTAACAAGCCTTTTACATACATAAAGCTACTTTGTTTTAAAAGAGTTCATAACCTGTAGTGTTCACATGCTTTCACCTACATAAGGTGTCTTCTAATAATGTAGCTTATCGCCCTTGTAAGAGAAGAGGAATAAGCTCCATCAGGAGGCATCTTAAACTTAGCATAACTGCATTCATACCAGTGACATTGTACTGGTGCAATCTTTTCCTTACTCCTAACCAAAATAATATGGAAGAAAGGAGAAGACATCCTATGTGTAAACCAGGTCAAACACAACCTTGAACAGGTAAGCAGAATTTAAATCAATCTAATGCTGTTTTTCTGGGTATGCAAACAATTCAAAACAGTGCACTCCTTTAACTACCCAATTTATCTCAATGTGTTAAGCAGCCTGAAATGCAAAGTTTACAACTTAAATGGTAAATGGGCTCACCACTGCCCAAAACCAAAAAGTCTCCCAGATCTCTCCCGATAGCATACAACTCATCTATCAAAAGCTTCAGCTTCATCCCTGGAGAATTCTACAATGGAGTTATAGATAATTGAATAACACTTCTTGCCTCCTGAAACCACAGAAGAAACAAATGTAATACTAAAATAAAGGGCTACTGCACTGATCGTATTACTCAATTTCTTATTTAATCCAGAGTACTTTCATTTCAGCCTTGATTACCATATATTTATAGCATACCAAAAGACAGGCAAGTGTGCAAAGAAATCTGTTTAATAAAGTTGCTACCTGAAGTTCCTTTTAGATGGTAGAAAAATAGTTATGCTATGGCTCTTATTTCCTAGTGATAACTTTCATCTTTACCTCAGTACAAGCTACGTCACTCATTTCAGACTCACTTTATCACTTTAACATTCAAATCTGATGTTTCTGTTTCTACAACTACATTATATGATTAATTCCAAATATTTTTAGCAGAGTTTAGAGGAAACCGCATCAATATTAAACAAGCCAAAGGAAAACCACTTTCTTTCAATTTTCCACACAGATTTTAACTCCTTTTTCACCCAGTAATTTCTGAATCAAGTCCATTACTCTGCCTTAACTAAAGTATGTATTTTATTGCATACCTCATTCTAGGTAAGAATCATTGCTGTTAATTTAGACACACCTACCAATGGGTCCTGTACACACTTAAGCAATCTCCTCATCTGTGGACACACAGGAACATCTATTTCAATGGGGAGCAGCTCTATTCCAAGGATGTAGTTCTCTCATTTATGGTCACTTCAAGTCTAAAAACCATATGGAGTCATTCAAGTCCAGAACCATCTCACATTTATCCCAATCAATGCTCTAAAAGAATATATTCCTTTGATGTCATAATTCATGGCAGAGTACTTTTAAAGTGAACCGCAAAGAACAAATAGCAGCTTTATGACCTCTTTTGTTTTATGACAGCCTAAGGAAGCAGGGTAGAGTGATTTAAGTCACCGATTTTACTAATAAAGTAGGAAGCAGACAACCTTAATTTAAATCAATTTTAATCTTGTTTTGCATTTAATACTTATTTTCCTAAATTCTCACTGGTTGGTAACTTACAACTAAGTATGGACTTTATCAAAAAGTTATCAAATTTAGTGTAACCAAGAGAATATATTATTCCTGTACACATTTACTTAACCATTATATAGGTTAACTAACACTTATTCAGATTCTTATTTTTACATTATTTGTTAGAAACTCATGAATGGTGTATTTCTGATTACTGAACGACAAGTAGTTTCCTTGAGAGACAAGGTGGTGAGGTAGTATTTTTTACTGTACCAATTTCTGTTGCCAAGAGACTTGGTCCAATAAAAAGTGTTACCTCATCTACCTTGTCTTGCCAACATCTTGAAACCAAGCCAGCTAAAATACTACAAACAATTAATTTACTTGTGGTTTACATCCAAACTGAGTGACTCATCGACACTGCTGAGTATGCTACTTAAGTCAAGTGTTACACACATCTGTTACAAGGAGTTTGAAAAGGCCCTCCTGATCCTCTTCCTAGAGCACTGGTTGGGACTGTACTCTTCACAATACCTCTTAGACAATGGATAGAGTCATCTTTGCATCCTTCAGTGCCACCATCCCAGCTAAGTCAAAAGCTAGTTTTCTCACTAGCATCAGCTGTGACCTGCATGGATACCACAGGCCTAAGAGCTGCAAAGAATGGGCAACACAATGGGAACGAAGTCAAAATTAATCCAAATTTGTGGAACAAGACTGAGAGCAGAAGAACCCAGGAGACTTAAAACTCCAGTAACTGCAACAAATGTGAAACTAACTAAAAATACTTTTTAAATGAAAAAAATAACTAATACTCAATGTCTTAGGAGATGAAAGAAAGCCCAGAGGACATCACCAAGATGAAAGAATGGCATTTGCTTTTTGGGAACATTTACGCTGAAATAAAAGAGCTATGGCAAAGCCATGGACAGCCTGCATCAGTTCTCTCAGGCTTGAGGGCCTCATGCTGCAGAGCTAAAACCTGCTGTTTTGACATTTGGACTCAGTCTGGAGCCCAAGTTCTTGGACCCTCCCCACTTAAAAGCATTTGAGAAAGAGGTCTTTCTGTAGTATTGGGTTTGAAAAAGTAACATTGAAAAACTAGTGTACATGACCCTGAGGGTGCTGTTAGCTACATTACTGAAGGCTTGCAAATATCTTTCGAGAACAAGAACCTACACAGAGGGAAAAAAGAATCAAAAAGTCAAAGACACAGATTCACAAGTGATCTGTTACTAAACAAAAGTTGATGAAACACAGGTTGCATTATACCACTAGCAGAAAAGATAGGAAACCAAGACTGTTTGAATAGTTAATGGAGTTAACTTGTTCCAAATACCATAAGTACATAAAAAGAAACAAGGAGTCCTATGGGACTTAAAGACAAAAAAATTTATTTATCACAATCTTTTGTGGAAGACAATCCCACTTCATCAGTTGCTTTGAAGATAGGGAACTCTAAGAATAGGAGGAAAATAAATGCAGGCAAGTGTAAGTCATAGGATCAGCTCACACTGTTACACAAAATCAAAGCAGTTGTTAAGATTCAAACATGGGGGAATAGTACATAGAGAAAGATGAGGTCAAATCATCTGTTGTAATGAGAAAAAAAACACAGTCCTCATTTGCCCTGAAGAAACACTGTCAATTTGCACATGAATTCCAATTTTGCAATTTTTCCTTGAAGCCTTGAGTATTATTCAATTGTCTGAACACAGCTATTAGCAAATCATCAATGGAGTGATCAGAAAGATTGAAGTACTCATCTACTGGTTTTAGAATGTTGTGATTTCTGAAGTCAGATTTGTGCCCATATATTCTTTTGCACAGTGACTGTCCTGTTTATCTGATATATAAGGTGGGGAGGCATTTCTAGCACATGATGGCATATACCACAGTGGTGGATGAGCAGGTGAATGAGCCCTTGATGAAGTAGCTGGTTTTATCAGGTCCTATAATAGTGTCTTTTGTGCAGATATGTGGGCAAAGTTGGCAACGTGGTTTGTTGAAGGGGTATGTGCCTGCTTTAATAGTTCTGTTGTTGCTGATGAGTGTCTGCTTAAGGTTGGGGGGCTGTCTGTAAGCGAGCAGAGGTCTGTCTCCCAAGGCTTGCGAGAGTGAGGGATCATCTTGTAGAACAAACTGATGTGCTGTAGAGGTCTGACTTGGGGGTTGTAAGTGATGACTAGTGGCGTTCTGTTGTTTTCTTTCTTGGGCTTCTCCTGCAGTTGTTGACTTTGGGGTGCCCACCTGGCTCTGTCAATCTGTTTCTTCTATTCCACAGGTGAATACTGCAGTTTAAGAATGCTTGATAGACATCCTGAAGTCGTCTGTCTCTGAGGAACTGGAGCTAATGTGGTTATACTTTAAGACTTGGCTGTAGACAATGGCTTGTATGATGTGTTTTGGACAAAAGCTCAAGGGAAGTAGGTGACTATACCGATCAGTAGGTTTTTGGATTAGGGTGGTGTCTGCGTGTCCATCCCTAATTTGTACTGTAGTGTCCAGAAAGTGGATCTCCTGTGCAGAGATAACACTTTAGATCAGAGGTTCCCAACCTTTTTAACAAAAAAAAGATCTTTGTGGCCCCCTTGCCTGATTATGTAATCTGGCCCGAACCACTGGGACAGCCAGTGAGCAGTGCTGCCACCACCATTGCCTGGGCCACTGGGAAGCCAAGCTATGGCAGCTATGGCCCCCCGTCTTTGCCCCTGCTGGGAAGCCCCACTCCCCTGCCAGGATCTGGCCATTGATGGATATAGGCAGCCCTGGCAGGGAGCATCGTGTGTAGCTGGATTTCAGCCCCAGTAGGGAGAGGCTCCGCAGACCCTCTGCAACACGTCCACAGACCCCTGCGGGTCCCCGGACCACAGGTTGGGAACCACTGCTTTAGATGTTAACATTATTCATTAACTTTACGAGATACAATGTGGGGGTAAAGAGTGAGAGTGAAGCTTGAAGACAGGAAGTGAGATTTGCTGCAGGGAAAGAAATGCAGAGGGAAGAAAGGCAATGCATAAAAAAAGGAAAATTGGAACAAAAATAGTGTAAGGAAGAAAGACGAACAAGAGTCAGAACTACAGGCGGGCTGTAAGGGCAAGTTCTTTTCCCATTCAGTGATGCTGAAAGCAAAAAAAGGAACTAATAATGATGGTAAATTATAGTTTAGTTACAACATCAAAACCACATTATACCCTTGATCTTTGTGCAAGCTGCTTGGACATCATCAGAAGCTTTGGTGCAGGCATGGGCAGTATGTGGCCGTAAATGTGCATCCTAGTACGTGAGCCAAAACTTAAAAAATAATTCTGTCCTCTAAACAAAATGAGGGCCAGTATTCCATCACACCTCTATGAGGTTTTAATAAAAATACTGTTAAATACTTCCATCAGTTATGAGATTTAGCTTTGGTTGTCAGAAACATTGTTCTGACAATTCTGTGCTTACAATTCCATTGCTATTTCAGGCGCAGTTGAGTTCAAATTGCAAGTTTACCTCATACCATACCATTCCATTATCATTTACTGTTTAAATTATGTCATATGTTTCACATAATCCAAATGTGCTGCACTAATAGTTTTGGTCCCAGTCCTTCCGAGATTTATACTTGCACTTAACTTTCGAAGACTACTCACAACACAAAATTAAGCACATACACACAGGAAGTCTGCAGAATTGGAGCACTAACTTTTAAATCAGCAATACAAAAAAGTAGTACTTTGAAAATCCATCTGCACAAAGTCACTGTGTTACAATAATTTTAAGATTTTACACTACAGGATAAAGTGAGTTTTATGTCCCCAAAGCATGAAGCACATTTATATGAAGGACTTCAGAGTCTGATTACATTAAATGAACACTTAGTTCAGCCTGTGTCATCAGTTTCACTGGGGTTAGCTTTGCAGAAAACAGAATATGTTGCTTTGAATCTTAATAGGTAAGAAATGGAGAGGGGAAATAAGAAATGCAGCTGCTATTTACCAAAGTTGGGTTTCACACCAGGTCATCAATCATCAGAAAACCAAGCTTGATAATGAAACCAAGAGAAATGTTTCTGCACAGGCTTCTTTTAAACAGAAGTTTTATTCTGCCTCCCCCCCCACACACACACACACACACTTTTTTTTAATTGATGGCTTTATCTCTTTTCTTTAGCTCAAAACGGACAACATACTCACAAGAATCCCTCGCTAAAAAAAGGAATATACAAGATGTAATTAATACACAGGAAACTCAAAATCAATTAGCCCAGCCTGGAACCCTGGAGCGTGAGAGTAAAGTACCTGCCACATCTGCAAAACGTACAGCAGGTCAGGCCTGCCAAGTCTCACTCCTTCAGAGGCAGACTCTCTCATCCGGCATAAGTTTTAGGGAGTTACTGAAATGCCACCATGTAAGAATGAAGGGTTTTGCTGTTGTGCGTCAATGAAGTGTTTGTGCTCCTCACATTCGCAAACTGCTGCTTTGCCAGCTTTGGGCTTGAGAAATGATTTCACGTTTCCTAGCTGGGGAGGAGAGGAACCCTTCCACCTATCCCTCCCCACGCGCCCAAGAGCGCAAACTTTACACTGCAGCTGCCCACCTCCCTCCCGAGGCTGCACTACCCCAATGGCGTGCAGGGCAGCCCCCTGCCCTTCCTACACACACACACAAAAACACCAAGGCGCAAAACAGGGGACGCGGCAACCCCCGACCAAATCAACCACACACCTCACGTCTCCCCCTGCCCTCTCCAAGGAGGAGCAGCTGGCAGCTCCCAAAGCAGCGAGGGGGAAAGCCAGGGAGGCAGCAGCGTCCGCAGGTCGCAGCCAGTGGCGCCCCCACCCCCGCCTGGCAGGAGAAGCCACCCGAGGTCCCGGGGAGTCTGTCCCGAACTCCGGCCGCTCCCCCAGGCCAAGGGAAGGGCGCGGGCAGGGCCGCCGGACCCGAAAGCAAGCAGCTCCTTCCCTTCTCCACCCCCGTTGCTGGCACCGACGGACGGACCCAAAAGGGAACCGCTCGGGCCCCCAGAGTGCACAAGGGCCCGCCACCGCCCAGGGGGCGCCTCCTTCCCCTCTCACCAGCGGCGGAACTCCCCCGGCTCCAACTCGGCTGCCCCGGCCCGTCCCGCCTTCTCCCCGCAGCCAGCGGCGCTCTGAGGGAGAGAGGGCGGGAGAAGTGGGGGGAGTCGCGCAGCCGCACTGGGGCTGGAGAGAGGCCGGGCCAACGTTCCGCCGGCGGAGCAGGCGCGCGCGCGCGCCAGGGTCTGAGGGAGTTGGAGGCCGCGAGGCGGCTTCTCGCGCGGCTGTTGCTTCCTCTCCGCGCTGGGGCGCGCGAGGCCCGGAAAAGCGGCCCTCAGAGGCTACCGGCGCGCGCGGCTTGTCAGTCAGGGGCAGTGGAGAGCGGCCGTGCAGCCTGGCCTCGCGCTCTGCGCATCTGGGCCTCGTGGACGGCGCCCCGCCGGCCCGGATTTTCCCGTGCAGGCGTGAAACACTCAGCGGGCGCTGAGCTCTGCAAGGCCGGCTGAGGAGGGAGGGCAGTTAGCCGCGCCTCCCGAGATTTCCCTTACACCCCCCCCCCCCCCCCGAGCCCTCGTGAATTTCCCAAAACCTTCCCAGTCGTGTGCTACTGACAATTATAGCAACTTAGTGAACACCCCAGTACCCCCTTAATTTCAAGTCCTGGGGAAGCTGCTTTGTGACTCTTGAGCAGCAACTATGTGAGCCCAACCACTGGCCCGCCCAGGAGTGCCTGTGGGTCTCTGTCAAGGTGGCTAATGATGTTGGTGCCTAGCTTCAGGCAATGGAGACGTTGGAGTTCATGGCTGTTCGAGGACGTGCGTCGGAGCAGCCTGTCTGTAGCGTGATTGCAGTAATGCTAACCCCAGGAAATCCTCAAATCGCCTCAAGAAAAGCAGCGCAGTACCTGAGATTGGCCTAAAAGTCACACCAGCCCTTGCAAATGAAAGGGCTTCTTGCTGCTGTGGCAATGAGGAGAACGCTCCTTTGCATTGTGCAGTTGTGGAGAGGGTGCCCTCAGGTCCTATAACACTGTTCTCTCCAGCTCTGGCCCTCCTCTCCAGCCTCCTGTTGCCCTCACTGCCAAGGCTCATGCAGCACCGTGTGTTTCTGGATTCCAACAAGGGAGAAAGTCATCCATGTTTCCTATAGGGTTTCCTGTTACTCCTTGCTGGGGGAGGGAGACAGTTTGAAGGACACTAAAGATTGTCACAAATGGAGTGGCACAAACCTTTACTTCTTCCCCCAAGGGGTCACTTGCTGTTGATATTCCATTCATCCTGACCCCTGAGGAAATTAGTGCCCTTTTTCACTTGTCTCTGGTCCTGTTGGATCAGGTATTTAATGCCTGAAGATAGGGAGATCGTATTTCCGTATAAATCTGGCAGATAATACCAATTCATTTCCAATTATATTGGCCTTTCAACAATTGTCTGTCCGTTTATTCAACTGGATATTGTTCTGTTGGTTTCCTTTCTCTGTTTCTTTCATTCCTAACCTTTTTTTTCCATGAAACAAACCATATACAAATTGCAATAAAAAGTAAATATATTTGTAGTAGAACTTGTCAAGCTCCTTCTGCTTCAAAGATAGATGAAGGGTGGTTGCCTAAAAGAGCAATGTGTGAGGGAGTATCACTCCAGAATGTTTAATAATAACCAGGGGTTAAAAGTAAGGGGGAACGCATTGGAATGTCCTTCCAGGGCCCACCATTTTTAAGGGCTCAGGGTTCCAAGGCCCCTAAAAATAGAACATGGAGCCGGAATGCTGCATTCCAGGGCCCACCATTGAAAAATGCAGGCCCCAGAACACAGAGTTCCAGGTGCACATTCAATTTTTGGTGGCCCTAATGTTGGGCCCCCTATAAATAGTAGGCCCCAGAGTGGCATCCCGCCATGTTCCAGTAGGCAGGGGAGGGGGGCAGGGGCCAGGGGTGTTACTAGGGGGTTCAAGGGCTAGCCCAAAGCCTTCCCCTTCTATGCCCTGCCCCCAACCAGGGATCTGCAGCAGTGCCACAGTGCTGCCCGGACCAGGGCCTACCACCTCCACCTGCCCAGCTGCACCTCAGGTGAGCCGGGGCTGCAGACTCAGGCTGGGGGGTATTGGGGGCAGGGGTGGGGAGGTGGCATGGGGGGCAGGAGCTGGGATCTGGGGGGCCCACCAGCACAGGAGCATTCCAGGGCCCCCCAAATTATACTTTAACCCCTGATAACTGTTTATTGTGTCATTGTCTGTAAATTGGGTGGAACAAATGTTTCCCAATTGATGCAAGGCAGCAAAATTCCTAAAGCTGTTCAATTTATGAAAGATTATGCAGTGACATTGTACTCATCCAGTATTCTACACCAGTGGTTCCCAACTTTTTCTCTGCTATGGCACACCTTGATACCTTTAATTATTTTGAGGCACACCACTACATAGCTTCTAAATGAACTCATGAATATTCATTAGCCAATCCAGCAAATCCACTCTAAGTAGTTTTTTCATAAAAATTCCATGGCACGCTTGCTCAGGCCTCGTGACACACCCATGTGCTGTGGCACACTGGTTGGGAAACACTAGTCTACACAGTAACATCTTTCCATAGCTTGATACAGGGAATCTGGGAACTGGTGGGAAGGTCAGACAGGATCAGCGATTCTGTGGATCCTGTGGCCAAAATTCTTTACTTTTTGATAGTTCAGCAGGTTTAAACAGCGTAGCTAATTACATTGTTCACATTGCCACTTACCATTATTGCTATCAGCAGGTACCAGGGGCCAATTTTAAGGGAAAAGGCTAATGCAGACAAAGTATTAAGAGTTTGTGTGACAATGGTAAATGCAAAATTTATATATGCAAGTGTGATTTTCAAGATGGAGTTCTTTGAACTTGTGTGTGTGACTAGAGAGAATTGACACATACAGAATCTAGCCGTTCCATTCAGATAAATTATTCATATACTGTAAGAAAAGGACAGCAGCTTTTGAACATGCAAGCACTCATAGGCCCAGAATCTATAGTGAGGTTTGATTGCTTTGCACTGACATCATAAAATGGCACTGAAGCTGAACATTAGCAGGGAAAAGAGGTCATAATCAGAGAAAAGGAAGCGTGACTGATTGTTATACCAAAAAGGGGCACCCAAGAGAGCACCCCCTAATAAAAAGAAAAGACCAGCAGGATCTTATTCAAGGGGACAAGGAAATATGCCACATTTATTGTAAATAAGTAAGGATAGCAAAAGGCAGTCTCTCTCTTTCTCACACACACACACACACACACACACACACACAGAGTTCTGCAACCTGGTATGATATAATTACCAGTCCTTTCATGTGTTGCTTGAGCCAGCCTAGCGGCCAACTCGGCTGGGCACAAGCGGGGAGCCAGGCCTCTGTCGGTCGCAATCTGATGCTCCAAGATGACAGTTGCAGAATGAGACCCCAAAGTTTTCACGTTCTCACTCATCTTTTATACTTGCTGGCCCTCAGGTAAGTCTATGGGATTTGCTGTGTCATGTAGCCTCAGGGTTCCTGTGAGATCACTGGTCACCAGTCACTTCAGACTTGATTGTATTTTGTTCTTTTCTTTCTGGGGTGGCTCCTTCTGTTTACTTTAATCAGAGATGTCTGCATTGTTCAGCCAGTTAGATGGTACTTATGGTTCATCAGGACAAACTGGCAGTTAAGACTGGCCTCTTCACACACACACCCTTCATTCACACATTTAAATGAACATACACAGCATATGCTTAAACCAGATTTCATCAAGTATCCAAAATGGAGTTCAGTGTTTAAGCAGGAGTTCCAAACTGACAATAAGGAGTGTTGTTGGACATTGGTTATAATGTCTATTACACATGGTTACAAAATTATTTTACTTATGACACTGAAAGACATATACACAACATTAACTAACATATACTTTAAAGGAAAATGTAATTTATTATCTGTTCAATGTTTTCATTAATGATCTGGATGATGGGATAGATTGC